>CM042239.1:10985882-11015882 GCA_023566225.1 Romanogobio albipinnatus | reverse complement strand
TTGGGTTTTTGTCCCATTTGTTGAATTCATGATTTAAGAGCGGACCCCAAACTTCACTGCCATAGAGTGCAATAGGTTCAATCACTGATTGGAATATTTTGAGCCAGATTCTGATTGGAATTTCAAATTGAATTGATTTTTTGATGGCATAGAAAGCCCTTCTTGCTTTCTCTTTCAGTTCATTCACGGCCAAGTTGAAGTTTCCGTTTGCACTGAATTTCACCCCTAGGTATGTGTAGTCGGTGGCATGATCTACTTTGGTCATACCGAGGGTGAAATTGTGCCTCTTTCCCCGACATCTGGGTCTTTTTTGGAACGTTAGTACTTTAGTTTTAGCCGTGTTAATGGTCAGGGCCCAGGTCTGACAGAACTGATGCAGGACGTCCAGGTTCTGCTGTAGACCCTCTTCTGTTGGAGACAGCAGCACCAGATCATCCGCATACAGGAGGAACTTTATAGAGGAGTCATGTAGTGTGAGGCCAGGAGCTGCTGATTGGTCTAGGAGATTCGCTAATTCATTGATATAAATATTGAAGAGGGTCGGTGATAGTGGGCAGCCCTGTCTCACACCACGCCCTTGAGTGAAGAACGCCGTTTGTTTATTTCCAATTTTAATTGAGCATTGATTGTTTGAGTACATTGTTTTAATGATGTTGTATGTTTTGCCCCCAATACCTGATTCTAGAAGTTTAGACAGAAGACCTTCATGCCAAATTGAATCAAAGGCCTTCTGGAAATCTACAAAGCAAGCAAAAATTTTGGTTTTGTTTTGGTTAATTTGTTGGTCGATCAGGGTATGCAGGGTGAAGATGTGGTCTGATGTTCTATAATTTGGTAAGAATCCAATCTGACTTTTGCTGAGGACATTGTGCTCTGTGAGGAAGTGAACGAGTCTCGTGTTGATGATGCTGCAGAACATCTTCCCCAGGTTACTGCTCACACTGATGCCTCTGTAATTGTTCGGGTCTGATTTGTCTCCACTCTTGAATATGGGCGTTATGAGTCCTCTATTCCAGGGGTCAGGGAAATAACCAACACTCAGAACCAAGTTTAACAGTTTTATTATGGCCAATCTGAATTTGGGGTTAGTGTTTTTAAGCATTTCATTTAGGATGCCGTCCGGTCCACTTGCCTTTTTTGTTGGCAGGGCCTGTATTTTATCCGTCAGCTCTTTTTCTGTGATTGGGTAATCTAGAGGATTTTGATATTTGCCAATTATGGTTTCTATATGGTTTAATTTTTCAGATATCTGTGTTTGTTCTATATTCATGTCTAATTTGCTATACAGTTGTTCGAAGTGGTTTTTCCAGGTGTCTCCGTCTTGTATAGTTGTTTGTTCATGATTCTTTTTATTCAGGAGATTCCAGTTGTCCCAGAAACTGTTTGAATGGACAGATTCTTCAATAGTTTTGAGCTGATTCTGGACGTACTGTTCTTTCTTCTTTCTGAGTGTGTTTTTATATTTTTTAAGCTCCTCACAATAATGAAGGCGTAAATCTGAATCGTCTGGTTGTCTGTGTTTTTGGTTTGCCAGCTGTCTTAAATTTTTCTTTATTCGTTTACAATCCGTATCAAACCATTTTTCGTTCTCTTGTTTTTGCTTATGAGTTTTCTTAGAGCTTTTGAGATTAGATATTGTTGCCAAATAATCAAATATGTAATTTATGTTTTCTACAGCCAGATTTACGCCATCTTCATTATGAGGATAAGTATTTTCTATAAAGTTATCCATAAGTGAGCACACTTGGGGGTGGTCGAGTGCGGTCAGGTATTTTTCTGTGCTGTTTTGTGCCCATCTGTAGTTCTTTGTAATGTTGTACAGCTTACTGGGTTGTGGATGTATGTTAGTATTTTCTGTCCTTTTTAGATACACAGTAATTTGGCTGTGATCTGACAGGGGTGTTAGTGGTTTGACCGTGAATGCTCTGAAAGAGAATAGATCTAAATCTGTGATCATGTAGTCGACTGTTGAGCAACCATGAAATGAACTGTAGGTGTATCTCCCCAGAGAATCCCCTCTCACCCTGCCATTGACGAGGTACAGACCGAGGCTTCGACACAGCTCGAGCAGAACTCTCCCGTTCTTATTTACCTGGGAATCAGAGTTATTCCTAGAGAAACTGACACTGTTTTGTTGATAGCTCTGTCCAAATATATAATTACTCACTCTCTCACACACTCACTCTCTCTCACTCTCTTACACACTCACTCACTCACTCACTCACTCACTTGAACACTCACACACTCACTCACTCACTCACACACTCACTTGAACACTCACACACTCACTCACTCACTCACTCACTCACTCACTCACTCACTCACTCACTCACTCACTCACTCACTCACTCACTCACTCACTCACTCACTCACTCACTCACTCACTCACTCACTCACTCACTCACTCACTCACTCACTCACTCACTCACTCACTCACTCACTCACTCACTCACTCACTCACTCACTCACTCACTCACTCACTCACTCACTCACTCACTCACTCACTCACTCACTCACTCACTCACTCACTCACTCACTCACTCACTCACACAAAAACACACACACACTCACGCTCACTCGTACGCTCGCTCGCTCACACGCTCTCTCACTCTCACTCTCACTCGAACACTCACTCGAACACTCACTCGAACACTCACTCGAACACTCACTCGAACACTCACTCGAACACTCACTCGAACACTCACACACTCTCACACTCTCACACTCTCACACTCTCACACTCTCACACTCTCACACTCTCACACTCTCACACTCTCACACTCTCACACTCACACACTCACACACTCACACACTCACACACTCTCACACTCTCACACACACACACTCTCACACTCTCACACACACACACACACACACACACACACACACACACACACACACACACACACACACACACACACACACACACACACACACACACACACTCACTCACTCACTCACTTGAACACTCACACACTTTTTAAATCGCCAATGTGATATTTGAGTAGCTGAACGAAGATCTTACGGGTTTGGAACAACATGAGGGAGAGGAATTAATGACAGAGTTTTCATTTTTAGATGAACTAACCCTTTAACTCAATTTAATCACTCACTCACTTACTGTCATACTTGTTCTTTCATTTAAAACTCTCACTCAATCATTCAGTCAGTCAGTCACTCAGAGTCACCCCCCCCCCCCCCCAAATATCCGTTTTATGCTGATGGTGTAACCACCCACCCATGAAATCCTTCCAATGTGCTGATGAAATGCTTATCACAGCTGATGTGTTGCATTCTTCTTTTGAGAATCTGTTCGCTAACATCTGTTTCATTATGAATCCCCTTTCTTTCTCTCTCTCTCGCTCTCTCCCACTGCTCCTCATCACTTTTCCAGGTTCTACACCTCCCCATCCCACCACAAGGAGTCAGTGTGACTCTTCATTCCACACAGCTCTCATCTCTACTTGTGTATTCAGGTGCTGGTACAGGAGCTCATTGCAGGTAGTCTGTGGTTCCCCGGAGAGCTTCAGTGACCCGAGTGGAACCCCATTAGACTGAGACATGCGTTAATGCCGGGCCGAGAGACCAGCAGATTGGGAGAAGAGAGCAGAGGAAAGCTTTAGCCCAGCAAAGAGCTTAAGTTTAAAGCTACACTGTGTAACTTTTTTAGTTTATTCTTAGCTAAAAACACTTAGTTCTTTCAAAAATATATGTCCTCATTAATGTATATTTACTTCTTTCAAATAATAAAGTATTCTCGTAAGTTTATAATATGCCATTGAAAATACATACGGGTAAGGGGTTCGAATGGGGGTCGCCATGTTGCCCCTCCATCTTGAAAGTATTTTATGCACAGTTATCCAGGGAAAAACATCACCAGTCTACTAAAGGAGCAAGGAAGACCTTTTCAAAGTTCGCAAGGTTCATGGTAATGAATCTTAAAGCGAAATAATTAGTACATATTTAATGTAGGACAAACAGACGTTCTGAACAAAGTCTAAATAGATTTCCCACATATTTATTAGATGTCTTCAGTATGACTGGTAGCTCTGCATTATTTGATTGCAATATCATGCCGGACTAATTTTGTGGAATGATTGAGATCAGATTTACACAACCATTTAAAGGTCCCATGATGTGCATTTTTTGATTATTTTATAATGCTTCCTGAGGTGTACTTATATTTGTTAGCATGATTTATACACAATAAAATGTCATAATTTAAAAAATAAAAGGCATTTTTCTATCCTGATTTTAGCCCTCTGGCTTGCATGCTCTGTTTGAAGGGGCGTGTCTGCAGTGAGACTTCAGTGGAAACGGCCACTGCTGTGATTGGCTGCTGTGAGACTTCAGTGGAAACGCCCACTGCTGTGATTGGCTGCTGTGAGACTTCAGTGGAAACGCCCACTGCTGTGATTGGCTGCTGTGAGACTTCAGTGGAAACGCCCACTGCTGTGATTGGCTGACATCTTTGCATTTAAAAATGTGTATTACATGTGGAACCCCTCTCGAATATTTTTACTACTTTTTTTTTTTACTATTACAGCCGTCGAGATTTACAAATCGTGAAAGTGTGGATTATAGCATTATTTTGAGATCTTTTCCCATCACATGAAAAGCTGCAGTGATGAGCATCGAGTAGACAGGCAGTGAATGCAGTGATCTCGTCATTGCAACGCTATTTCTCTCACAAAATAATTTCACCAAAACTAACAGCAAACATGACATCGACATGAATACAGTAAGAGCTTCGCTGTGCAGTATTACAGCATCATTCATTATAACGGTAGTTTGGGCAAGTGTGCAGATACACTCGCGACGTGTGACTGACAGATCCGAACATTATAAAGAGAGTGTTCTTTGATAACTCTCTGTAGTTTAATCACAATTGAAATAACAGATTTGTTTCATGCTACTAACAGAAACGATGTGAAGTTGATCGTTTAGTCACTGGCTTGATTCACTGATGCATAAACAACAGTATTAAATGATTTAGAAAGAAAGTCTGTGTGAACTTGAATGATTAGCTACACATCAGAAACCACTGATCACAGATCAGGCATTAATGAACACTGTTACTCACTGTTTGTGGCGGTGCTGTCGAATCCATATGGTAAAAGTCTGTTTGTAAAGCCTGTGCTGACATTGCGACTGAATTAAATGTAAAAAAATAAACTGAATTCTCTGGGAGGGGAAAAGCAGAGAAAGGGGAGGTAACCTTTCACCGAATGACGACATACAGGGAAGATTCCAGATCGGCCCATCTGAGCTTTCATTTTCTCAAAGGCAGAACAGGACACCCAAGGCTTGGTTTACACCTATCGCCATTTCTACCCACTGTGGGACCATAGACAGGCTAGGGGAACTCATATTAATGTAAAAATAAAAAAAATAAAGTGACATTTTCATGTCATGGGACCTGGGAAAGTTTGGGGTCAGTGCAATTTATTTGAAAGATATTAAATCTTTTATTCATAAAAGATGCATTGAATTGATCAGAAGTGACAGTAAAGATTAGCCTGACGTCGTCATACTCAATTCTAGTCAGAATATGAGTCTGATACTGCTCCGTTGGGCTGTGATTATGGGGTGTGTTTCAACCGAACCAGGAAAGACCTCAATTGGATAGACCTACAACCAATCAGAGCAACGGAGCGACGCATAACGTTAGTTGTCAAATGTCAACAGAACTCAACTGCACTGTGTTGCCAAGTCCGCGGGTTGAAGCGACCCCAATTTTGTGATATACAGACCCAGGAATGCGAACTTTAGCAGCCGTGCCAAAATAACACATATTTTACCCCCCAAATGCCTTTTTTCCCGGAGAACCCCCCCACCCGGAAAGCTATTGGGCTTGTTTTTGGCTAGTTTTGAGTAGCAATCGGTATTGGGCGGGTTTTGCTGTAAAAACTTGGCAACCCTGTCTGTGCGCGCTGGAATAAGTAGCCTAACGTTAGAAGAAGAAGATGAGTGTAAACGATCTTTGCCGGTGTTGTAAAAAAAGAATTTAAGGATACACAGAGTACTTACCAACATGATCATCATTTCTGAGAGAAATAGTAAAGGTGAACGCATATACGAACAAGTTCTCCGTTTAGGATTAGAACAAATTTAACCCAAGCACCTTTGATGACATGGATGATTAAGTTACTGTTTATCATCTGTCCATCATCGTCTAAAGCCCGCCCTGACAATTTCATTGGTCCGAACAGTTTCTGTTCGGGCATAATTACTTCTCTATGGATCAAGCACAGACCGAACTGCCCGTGCAAAAAAAATTGTGGGCGGGGCTAAGTTCGTCTGACATCCAGGCTAAGTAAAGATAATAATATGTCAAAGGTTTCTAGTTCAATTAATTATGTTCTTTTAAACTTTCTACTCAAAGAGCTGTGAAAAATATTAAAGCAGCACAACTGTTTTTAACATTGATAATAATCAGAAATGTTTCTTGAGCATCAAATCATCATATCAGAATGATTTCTGAAGGATCATGTGACACTGTAGACTGAATGATGCTGACAATTCAGCTTTGATCACAGGAATAAATTACATTTTAAAATAGAAAACTGTTATTTTAAGTTGTAATACTATTTCTGATTTTACTGTATTTTTCATCAAATAAATGCAGCCTAAAATATGAGCATAAAAAACTTTTTTTTTTAAATCCTACAGACCATCTCACATGTTGCACCACACATTTGACATGTCTTGGCCAGAATAGTTGGATGGCAATAGTCAAAGTCTGCCTAGTGGCTGCACAAGACTGGCCGTGTATTAAATTAATGAAACAAAAGGTCAGCTGCATCCTCCGCCAGTCTGGGAGATTTGTTCTTCTTTCATTCCCCCTCCCTCCTCACTATGTACATCGACAGACACAGATGACTAATCAGGAAAGACTAATTTGACTAAACCATGTTGGCAATGGTGCCAAAACACGCTATAAAACCAATTAAAAAGCACGATACCGCTGCATCATCGAATTTCTCCTTCTCATCTTCCTTTTCTCTCTCACAGTCTCTCTATCTCTAGATCTCCTCTCTTGAGCCTGATGCAGGCCAGGGCTAATGTGTCAGAGCCCATTTGTGCTGATCGTTATTATTTTAGTGATGATTTCTTCCTTTTTTTCTCACACCCCACATCCACATATACCCCAGATACACACGGAGAGTAATTCCCTGGTTGAGGTGATTTAAAGTGTGTAAGAGGGAGAGTAAAGGATTAATCAAACCCTAAGGCGTTCAGTTATGCTCACACACACACACACACACACACACACACACACACACACACACACACACACACACACACACACACACACACACACACGGGTCCATACGTCTGAGACCATTAGTGAAAACGCCTCTATTTAGCATTTTTATAATTAAACAGGCTACATTTTTTTGGGCATGAACTCCACAAGTTAATCCTGAAGTAAACAAGAACCTGAGTCACATGATCAATGTTGCAAATTTAGTTATGCGAACAAAGATATGTTCCAAGAATGTTTTGCTAACGCAAGCTAAATAAACATTATTTTTTAAATGTTCTCTTCATTTTTTTGTAGTTGTGCGAACGTTAAAGGTGCACTGTGTAAATTTTAGCGGCATCTAGTAGTGACCGCCCACCGCTCACCCACCCTTTCAAAGCACATAGAGAAGCTACGGTGGCAGACACAGGACAAAAAATGTCGTCGTCTGAGAATAGCAGAGAGTAGCTAGTAGGGATGCCACAATTCTCAATATAATATTGAACCGTTCGGTACGGCATTCACGGTTCAATACGTGCTTGTGAATCGGTTTTGCCTTGAATGAATTAATTTTCTACAAATTCTATTATTTGCCTCCATCCCAATACTGAACAACACGACATACATTCACATCACAAGCTAGTGGTAGAGTTATACTCACGGAACACTATAGCCTAGTTATTCACAATCAAGAAAGTTCATTATTTGCATGCGTTTTAAAGCCTTGGCGGCTCGTTCGCGTGCGCGGTTTTAACATGCGCTTTTCCGAGGGCGCGCACTAAACGCCTGTCAAACACGTGATTACTGAACTACGTAGTCGTCTTACTGCCTAATACTGTCAAATACACACAAGGTTTACATAAACACAGTCGGTTATGTCTAAAGTGAAAGTAAAATCTTGTGTGTCTCATCAGATGCACGCAGGTCTTAAATTGACAGCAGCCGCCTATAGTGAACACGCTGTCCTTAAAGGGACAGTTCACCTCTAAAGTTATGTCATTATTTACTCAGTCTAATATTGCTCCAAACTTTCAGAATTTTCATTTTTGAATGAACTATCCCTTTAATGTTAATACAACAACAAAATACAAAGAGAAAATCACTCACTGCTCTTGCCTGAAAAACTAATACAATATCTTTAATAAGAATCAATGTATATTTTATTGTGAAGTCTAGTGTTTTATTTTTACATTTATTCATTCAGTGTCATATTTAAATGCTGCTGTACTGCTCTGAGCTGCCAGTGTAAATCTTTATATATTTATTTTTTTATTTTATATTATACAATACACTAGGAATGTGTACAAGGTTTTATTTTAAAGTAAAGTTTTAAGTTTAAGTAAGGTTTTTCAATTCTTTTAAGTAAAATAAAGAAAGAGTATTGCAATAAAAAATAGTCTTTTTTCTCCTTAACCTCTTGCTGTTCCTGTCGCCTAAGAATAGAATAGCAAAAAACTGACGTGACAAGCCATCAGAACCGAACCGAACCGAACCGAACCGAACCGAAAACCGTCTTTAAAAACCGAGGTATGTATTGAACCGTGGACTAACTGTATTGTTGCATCCGAGCTAGCGCTCTGTAGTTTGTAGCAGTTTGTCCGTTTAGGGCTACTATAGAAACATGACGTTGCAAAATGGCGATTTCACTGTAAGGGGACCCGCGGTGTATGGAGATAGAAATGGCTCATTCATAAAAACACAACGGTTCATTATGTAAGGTCTTTATACTCCACTGAAAACATAGGTATGTATATTATATTGCATTTCTGTCAATTGATCCTCATAAATATTACACACTGCACCTTTAAGGGAACATTCCAGTTATTCATTTTGCAAACAGTAAATGGAACATGTAAGAACGTTCAGAGAACATTGAAAAGCAACAAGTATAACATTTAGTAAAACATTAAAGTAAACATTAGATCAACATTCAACATTCAAGTTCCATGAATTATGCATAAATAATGTTTTTGTGCTAATGTTTTGAGAACATTATTAAAGACCAGATAGCTTTCCAGATAAGTTACAGTTACTAGAATAATGTTTTCTCATAACTTTGAGAGAATCTTGCCAGAATGTTTGCCAAAGTTATGAGTACGTTCCCTGTTAACTGGGTAGTGACCTAGATGTAGTGCAGAAACTAAAATAGTTCACTTTTACATTCAAACTTCTTTGTTTGGTTTAGATTAGATTTCAATGTGTCTTTAAATGTGTCTCCAAAATAATCGTAATGATTATAGATTCATTACTGCATACTAGGGGTGTAACGGCACACAGAAGTCATGGTTCGGTATGTACCTTGGTTTTGGGGTCACGGTTTAATATGAGTTTGGTACTCTTGCTTGTTTTGGGTATAGATCGTGCTCTTTTTCCTGTTGTGACCGTTAGCCAACAGCGTTGCATTACCGAGCGCCCCCTTCTGGATTGGAGTGTGGACTGTGACTGACTGTATTCAACATCTGACTGTATGCACCGCATGAACCGTGATAGTTTGGGGGCAAATACATGTACCGTTACACCCCTACTGCATACATAAAATTTTCTACTTGTGCTCAAGTGGTGACACTTATCTCAAGAAAGCAGCCTTTCCCTTCACCACTTAAAACCAGCTCTCTTCTCCGTTCCATTCTAATTGACCCCTTTGACCCATGACCCTAATTATCTGTGACCTTCTGATAACCCCAGAGGCTTACCTGTGAGGTTTGGGGAAGAGGAAGTTGGTGTTATTGGGCTTGCGGATGAAGTACTCATCTGCCACTCTGCTGATGGCTTGGATGTTCTCCTTTCTGGCAGGTTTCTCAAGAAACAGAGGGGTC
Organism: Romanogobio albipinnatus; assembly: GCA_023566225.1. Lineage (NCBI taxonomy): Eukaryota > Metazoa > Chordata > Actinopteri > Cypriniformes > Gobionidae > Romanogobio > Romanogobio albipinnatus. The sequence continues at coordinate 11,005,820 of CM042239.1, read as the reverse complement.
TCCACTTTCGGTCGCAGCATCCCCAGGTATGGAGGCAACATGTGGATGAAGATCTAGAAGAAATGCACATTTAGAATCTTAAAAGTTTGTCCAATCTCTATCCATAGCCCAAGATACAGACAGAGCTGAAGTAAAAACATGCCTTCAAGTTCTTCTCATTCGGAAATATAAAGACTTTCATAAATGGCTATTGACATATTTTCTTAGGGCGATAGCTGCTATTTACAATATGAAAAAATAGCAGTATTTTCTTTGTAATAAGTGTAAATAGTAGTTAGATGCTATTAATACTTATAAATAGTAGCAGATACTATTTGCACCTCAGTGTTAAACGGTATGCAACAATAACAGAGTGTAAATAATTATATTTATTAAAATCTTTAAATGGATGCCACCTTACTGGGACAATAAAGCCCTTCCTACACATACCCTTCCCCTAACCGATAAACACTTTATTATTAAACGCACGTTAAGACACTTTAGGCCCTATCATACACCTGGCACAATGTGACGCCATGTTTTCTGAAAGTGTTTTTTGCTAGTTTCAGCCTGCGCAGTTATCATTTTCATGTCCAGCAATAAAAATTTAAATCGCAAATGCCCTAGACCATCTGTGCGCTCATTGGCATGCTGGTCTGAAAACGAGGTGTGTTCATGTGTATTATTGGCGTGTTGCTATTTTGAGGAACTGAAATTGACTGCGTCATTGACCAACAAAATCCTGGTTTAAAGTCAATAGCGTAGTATTTTTTGTGTTATTTAAAATGTAATGTGCGCCTATAGGCGGGTGCACAACACACATACACTCTGCTTATCACACACACAGGGACACGCAGCAGCACAACCATTTTTAAATATTAAAATAAAAGGATTCCTCTCTAGGGAAGTGTTAAGTCTTTCCGCTCGCAAATTCCGCCATGGCTCAAGCGCAACTGGCTTTTAAAGGGAATGGGAGATGAGACTCTGATTGGTTTATTGTACATTATGCCCAAAACACACCCATGACTCATTAAAAGAATAGGTACAACCCTTTTGGACCATGCGCCTGGCGCGCCGACCGTTTTTCATGTCATTAAACTAGCAAAAGTGGATTTGGACAAGCCCTAAGTGCACATGCGCAAAAAATAAGGCCCCTGATTTCCACTTTTCCCATATTTTATTGAAAATAAATGCCTTTCCAATCTGATATGTGATGGGAAAAGGGAGTAGAGCGAGGTTGGCAAAACACGGATTCGAACTCAGGTCGATTTGCGTCAAAACTTGCTACCCCTACACTATTGCTACTGTTGGCAATGCAGCGTCTTCCGTAATCTTGTCAGTGGAATGAATTAGTGTAAATAGCCTCTGCCAACAAGATGGGCTATTTGCACTTAGAGTCAATAGACACAAAAATAGCAGAAACACATTTACATGTTCTGAAGAAAAATGCTAATGCAAAAATTAGGTCCCTCCTTCAGTGCAAGTCTGCTTTTTTTTTTTTGCAGTGTTATTTTATGTCAGAGAGCAACGAAAACTTAAGAAAATGAAGTTAATTTGATTAATTAATTTGTTACATTTATACAGTGCTTTTCTAGGCACTCAAATTGCTTTACATAGAAGGGGGGAATCTCCTCAACCACCACCGATGTGCAGCACCACCTGGATGATGAGACTGCAGCCATATTAGATTAGATTAGATTAGATTCAACTTTATTGTCATTACACAATACAAGTACAAGGCAACGAAGTGCAGTTTACGTCTAACCAGAAGTGCAATAGCAGCAAGTGCAGGATATACAAAGGTTGCATAAGTGCAGGACATGGATATGTACTGAATATATATATAAATATGTATAAATAGAGAGATGGTTATAACTATAGACAGAACTGAATTTACAGGTGATTATGTACAGTGAATAAATATACAGATGGCTATTACTATAAACAGAATTTTACTATAAACAGATAGAGGTATACAATAATATGTTAGGCAAAGATGAGGATTATAGCAGTGGATTAAGGTAGTGCAATAAATTATAGACAGAGCTATCCGAAAAAAAGTGTAAAAGTGCAGTGGAAAGTGGATGCATATTACAGTTAGAAGTACGGTGCAAAATGCAAATGTAAACAGTTGGTACTATAAATACAGTCGGCAGTGCAAATGAGCATAATCCAGTTAAGGTATGGTAGTGCAAAATGCATAAGTAAACAGTTGTTACTGTAATAAACAGTCGGTAGTGCAAATAACAAAGTGAAGGAAGATGTGAGGTAGGAGAGTTAGAAGTTTATGAGGGAAGTGGATCAACGGGGGTTTGAGTTCAGTAAAGAGACAGCTCTGGGGAAAAAGACTGTTCTTAAGTCTGCTGGTCCTGGTCCGCAGGCACCTGAAACGCCTGCCAGAGGGCAGGAGAAAAAACAGTCTGTGGGCTGGGTGAGAGGAGTCCTTGAGGATGCTGCGAGCTCGATGCAGACAGCGTTTCCTCTGGATGTGCTCGATGGCAGGTAGTGGAGTCCCTGTGATGTGCTGGGCAGTTTTCACCACCCGCTGCAGTGCCTTGCGCTCCGCAACAGAGCAGCTCCCATACCATACTGCCACACAGTTGGTCAGGATGCTTTCTATTGCACAGCGTTAGAAGTTCACCAGGATAGCCGAGGAGAGCTGATTCTTCCTCAGTGTCCTCAGGAAGAAGAGGCGCTGGTGAGCCTTCTTGACCAGGCTGGAGGTGTTGGTTGTCCACAACATGTCTGCCGAGATGTGGATCCCCAGGAACTTGAAACTGGAGACACGCTCAACAGCCATTCCATTGATGTGGATGGTATCGTGTGTGCCTCTTGACTCCTTCCTGAAGTCCACAATGAGCTCCTTCGTTTTGGTGGTGTTGAGGAGCAGGTTATTTTCGGTGCACCATGTGGCCAGGTGCTGGATCTCCTCCCTGTAGGCAGTCTCATCATTGTTGCTGATGAGCCCAATCACCGTAGTGTGGGATGACAGTGTTGAATGCTGAGCTGAAGTCAACAAACAGCATGCGTGCATAAGTGTTCTTATTGTCCAGATGGGTGAGTGCAGTGCCATGGAAACGGCATCCTCTGTGCTCCTATTGCTGCGGTAGGCAAACTGGTGTGAGTCCAATGTGGATGGTAGAGAGTCTTTTAGGTGTTCCAGGACCAGCCGCTCAAAGCACTTCATAACGATGGGTGTGAGTGCTACAGGGCGGTAGTCATTAGGGCACCTCGGGCTAGTGTTTCGGCACTGGCACAATGGAAGTGCATTTAAAGCATGTTGGTACAGCTGCTTGGGCAAGAGACAGGTTGAAAATGTCTGTAAAAACCCCAGCGAGCAGCTCCGCACATGCCTTGAGCACACGTCCAGGGATGTTGTCTGGTCCAGCAGCCTTGTGCGCGCTGATCTGGCTCAGTGCCTTGCAGACATCTGTGGAGGAGAGTGTGATTGGTGGGTGGTCAGCTGAGGGTTTGAGCTTGGTGGCAGTTTCTCTGTCTCTTTCAAAACGAGCATAAAAGTAATTTAGCTCGTTCAGGAAGTTGACATCAGTGGCTGCGGGGGTGGAGTGGGTGGGTTTGTAATCACTGATGGCCTGAATGCCCTGCCACATGCGTCGAGGGTCAGAGTTGGAAAAGTGTCCCTCTATCTTTAGCTTGTAGCAGTGCTTGGCCTTTTTGATGCCCCGCTTCAGGTTTGCTCTGGATGTGCTGTAGGCTTGTGCATCTCCTGATCTGAAGGCAGTATTGCGTGACTTCAACAGGAGTCGCACTTCCTTGTTCATCCATGGCTTCTGATTTGGGTATGTGGTGATCTGTCATTGCGCCAGAACGCCCACCACACACCAGCTGATGGTGGAGAGGGGACAGAGAGTGATGAAGCCAATCAGTATATGGGGATGATTAGGAGGCCATGATGGACAGGGGCCAATTGGCAAATTTGGCCAAGATGCCGGGGTTACACCCCTACTCTTTTTCCGAAGGACATCCTGGGATTTTTTTTATGACCACAGAGAGTTAGGACCTCGGTTTAACGTCTCATATTGTGACGCATATCCAAGTGACACTGCTTCTTGAACAAGAAAACAATTTTGTCCATGGGGAATTGATTGGATGGTTGTGATTTGCTATTGGTGGATCTCATGTGAGTGACAGGTTACCCCGTCCTCTCGCCAGTAAACACATCATCAGAGAGGAGAAGAGATGACGCAGCAAGAGGGAAGGGAAGTTATTATGATTAAAGATCACAAGGGCACATTAATTAAAAAAAGTATAATGTTCATGTGTAAATCATTTATAATAAATACTGCAATATTCCATAAACAAAAACTAGAATTGTCAGTTTTGTTTTTCATGGTGAATTTAACAAAGTATGAGCAAGCACCACTGATCTTCTACAAACACTTCTGTAAGCAAAATAATAATTTCTAATGCACTCAATTAATAGCACTACAGTGCTTCTTAAAACTGAGAGTTGTGTTGTGTCGAGATGGCTGAGTCCTCGCTTCCTCTGCATGACTTCACAAAGGCTCTAAAAGAAAGAGACAGATTGCACTCGCCCAGCACATAATCTTTCAGCCTGGCATCACACGTCTAGGTTCACATGGCCTTGCTGTTGTGAGCGAATGTCCTACAAAACTGAACTGAATCTGAATAAAGCAATGCTATAATATAATCTTTAGTGATGATAATATAATCTTTAGAAATAAATGTAGGGTTGTGATTGGCTTGCTTGAATAGAAAGTGTAAACGGGTTGCTGTGGTGTGATGGAGAAGCCGTGGCTATAATCATTTTAAACAATGTCGAGCTTACAGTCATTAACACAGGTTAATAGTTTGTAAATAATAGGCTGCTTTTTTGAAAGATGTTTTTATTCTGTTTGCTAAACTGAATTGCCTATTTTTAACCATTATCTATTTTTGTCTATTTAACATTTTTATCCTTTTTTCATAAGTTTGTAATTGGGTTGTTTTGGAGTGTCCGGGAATAAAAGAAAATGCTAAATGGAAATATTTTCTGCATCTGTCATTTTAACAATGTAGCTGTCAATTTGTTGAAAGCAGCTGACTCCACAAAAGTTTCACAAAAGGATGTGCATCTCATTACACAAACAGGCTGATTTTGTGTTTTGCTAATGGTTACTTATTCTCAGCCAAAAAAAAAAAATTCTAGTCCAAGAAAGACTTTAAAAGGTACACTATGTAACTTTTTTTTGTTCAAAACTTCATCAATCCTTCCAAAACATGTTACCCTGATTCACTATGGTAAGTCCATCTGTCGGGATGGTTTTAGTGGGAAATTGAATATATATGTCACTCGTTCATGTGTCTCGTCATATCTGTAAATAGAGAAAAGTTGCTCCGGCTGCTTTGACACGTGTCTGGTGGGGGAGTGGCAGAGGTTAGTTGTCACAACGAGCGAGAAAGGTTGACACAGAGCAAAAATCCCTCGTTTTAAACAAACGTCGAACAGAGGAGAGTCTGCTGGAGAAAAGCGAAAGTGACCGAGCTCGTAATAAAACCAGAATCAACATTGGCTTGGCTTTTCTGAGGGATTTGAAATGTTGTGAAAGCGATGCAGAGATGATGGTGTTTTTATTACTCAACAGGTGAGTAATGTGTTTTATTGAACAGATAAATTATCATATGTTGCTCTCTAACAGAGTTGATTGTAAAGGATTATCTATTGTGAAGTTCATCTCATTATGGGTTGTTGTAGCGCTGTGCTGGAATTTATTTTCAATGAAGTACCGTGTCTATTAATGGGTAAAGCTACAGGAACGTCTTCAACTAGTCAGCTTGAGATCCTTTCTAGTGCGCACCGATATAGAGAATAACTCCCTTTGGAGGGACTTTGTGCTTTTTATCTTTTCATGCTCAAACAGCAACATTACACACTAAAGACATGTTAAGAAGTATAATAGGTCTTCTTTAATGGGATTTTTTTTACTTGAAAAATACCTTAATTTTAATTCTTAAATTACATGTAAAATTACTTACTTACAAGTGTCGATTGCAATCAAAATGAAATTTCTCCACCTGCTCACATCATCGTGTCTTCTGTCATCCCAGAGAGTGGAGAATGGCACATCCGTGCCACTAAAATCTAAAGAACTAAAATCATTCCTAGTTCCTGCGGTGCGAACTGCGAACACGGCAAAATCCGGCCACTTTAACCAATAGTTCTAGGAACTATGAAAAGGTGTACCTTTAATCATTTATCAAAATTCTAGTTTGTCGAAAGCCAAGTTTCATTACTGTATGAGACCTTCTCTGACTCTTTGACTGGAGGTCTCCTGTACTGACCTTGCGCACCCAGTGAGGCATTTGGTGTGTGTTGGGGGAACGATGGTGAAGGTTGAGCACCACAACACTGAGGATGACGGAAAAGGTGACCAGGATCATGGTGACCATCAGGTAGTTGACGATAATGGGAACACCCAGAGATGTTTCAGGAACCTTGTTGGCCAGCAGGAGCAGGAAGACAGTTAAAGTCAGCAGTACGTTGATTGAAAGACCCATCTTCTCCCCTGAAAAGAAAAGAGAGCTCCTCTGGATCTCCTCAGGCATACACAAGACATACTTATACAGAGTCTTAATGTGCTTTTTAGCGATTAGGTTAATTGTACTATATAGTGGAATTAATAGACCAGACTTTAAAAGCAGTACAATAAGCTTGTACTAATGATCCCTTCATGATTTGTTACACTCTTAACTGGTAGAACTGAGAGATTGATCCTGGTGTAGCAGGAGCTTATCCATGCAGGTAGAAGCTCTATTTATAATAGACAATAATAGGACATTCATTCGTTCAAGGTCAATAAACCTCAATCTTATAAAAAGTCATTTGTATTGGTGGTTGTGTTTGACAACCATCTGAGTTTTTCACCCACATTTTAACAAAAGCCTGGTTGTGCAGGTTTGCTCTTTACAACATTAGGAACATCAGACCCTTCCTCTCAGAGTATGTGATGCATCCTGTCCAAGCTCTTGTGATCTCAAGATTGGACTAGTGCACGTCTAGTCTTCAACCAGCCTAGGGGTGGGTGATATATACCGGTAGACATGATTGACATGATTGACCAATAGAACCGGTAGAGATTTTGCACTAATGTCTCTATCGCGTTTACGCTCACGTGCGTGTCACGAAATCTTAATGTTTGCATGCGTTTTTAAGCACTATGGTTTAAAAACAAGTAATTTTAAAATGTTGAAATGCAATAGGCAGTGAAACTTAACCACTCACACTGAACTGTGTTTACGGAGTTATTTTTGGCGCTTTATTGGCTTTGAATGGTTAAATACACACACTTGTATGTGTTAAAATGCCTGTCTTTGCAAGTATCCAGTTTTTTGTTGAAAACGGTGTCATGTAAACGGCCCCTAAGACAACCCGTGTCACACCCCTCATGAGGTCACTCCACTGGCTCCCAGTTAGAGCCAAATTTAAGGCTTTAACGTTGGCTTTCAGCATCTCCCTACCTCGAATCCCTCCTAAAAGTTTATATTTCCTCCCATCAGCTAAGGCCACTGAATGAGCAACATCTTGTTTCTTCACAATGAGGCAAAAAGTCACTCTCCAAGACTTCCACCCTCTCCGTTCCTCTATGGTGAAATGAGCTGCCAACCTCCACCTGAATCACTGCGACTATCACATCTTTGAAGAAGCAGCTGAAGACACACCTCTTTCACAAACACTTAACCACTCCACACACTTAAACGCTCTCGCTTGCTTACTAATCTAGTTGTCAAATAAACCTGGCATTGTAAATTATGAATATTATTGGCTCCCTGACTAATTGCTTTTGCTCCTCTCTTTGGAAAAAAAACATCTGCTAAATGCATACATGTAAACATATTGATTTGTGCATATTTTAATTGTTCTGGATTTAAAGTGGATTTGATCCATTGAACCACTCCTGGCATCATTTTGAAATAGAAAAAATAAAAAACAAAGCAAAGACTCTTTACCTGCATCAGGTGGCAAGTAGAAGTTAAAGATGGCAATGATGGTGATGAGGATACAGGGCAGGACGATGTTAAACACGTAATACATGGGCTTCCTCTCGATGATCAGGTAGAAGGTGATGTCCTCGTACAGGTCCTCTCGCACATTCTTCCGAGAAACCTTATGACGGATGTGCCATTCTCCACTCTCTGGGATGACAGAAGACACGATGATGTGAGCAGATGGAGAAATTTCATTTTGATTGCAATCGACACTTGTAAGTAAGTAATTTTACATGTAATTTAAGAATTAAAATTTAGTGTATTTTTCAAGTAAAAAAAATCCCATTAAAGAGGACCTATTATACTTCTTAACATGTCTTTAGTGTGTAATGTTGCTGTTTGAGCATGAAAAGATAAAAAGCACAAAGTCCCTCCAAAGGGAGTTATTCTCTATATCGGTGCGCACTAGCAGTGGGCGATATGATCAAAATCTTATATCACATACGCGATAAAGATATATACTTCACAATATACACTCACCTAAAGGATTATTAGGAACACCATACTAATACTGTGTTTGACCCCCTTTCGCCTTCAGAACTGCCTTAATTCTACGTGGCATTGATTCAACAAGGTGCTGAAAGCATTCTTTAGAAATGTTGGCCCATATTGATAGGATAGCATCTTGCAGTTGATGGAGATTTGTGGGATGCACATCCAGGGCACGAAGCTCCCGTTCCACCACATCCCAAAGATGCTCTATTGGGTTGAGATCTGGTGACTGTGGGGGCCATTTTAGTACAGTGAACTCATTGTCATGTTCAAGAAACCAATTTGAAATGATTCAAGCTTTGTGACATGGTGCATTATCCTGCTGGAAGTAGCCATCAGAGGATGGGTACATGGTGGTCATAAAGGGATGGACATGGTCAGAAACAATGCTCAGGTAGGCCGTGGCATTTAAACGATGCCCAATTGGCACAAAGTGGCCTAAAGTGTGCCAAGAAAAACATCCCCCACACCATTACAGCCCCACCACCAGCCTGCACAGTGGTAACAAGGCATGATGGATCCATGTTCTCATTCTGTTTACGCCAAATTCTGACCATCTCTACCATCTGAATGTCTCAACAGAAATCGAGACTCATCAGACCAGGCAACATTTTTCCAGTCTTCAGCTGTCCAATTTTGGTGAGCTGGTGCAAATTGTAGCCTCTTTTTCCTATTTGTAGTGGAGATGAGTGGTACCCGGTGGGGTCTTCTGCTGTTGTAGCCCATCCACCTCAAGGTTGTGGGTGTTGTGGCTTCACAAATGCTTTGCTGCATACCTCGGTTGTAACGAGTGGTTATTTCAGTCAAAGATGCTCTTCTATCAGCTTGAATCAGTCGGCCCATTCTCCTCTGACCTCTAGCATCAACAAGGCATTTTCACCCACAGGACTGCCGCATACTGGATGTTTTTCCCTTTTCACACCATTCTTTGTAAACCCTAGAAATGGTTGTGCGTGAAAATCCCAGTAACTGAGCAGATTGTGAAATACTCAGACCGGCCCGTCTGGCACCAACAACCATGCGACGCTCAAAATCGCTTAAATCACCTTTCTTTCCCATTCTGACATTCAGTTTGGAGTTCAGGAGATTGTCTTGACCAGGACCACACCCCTAAATGAATTGAAGCAACTGCCATGTGATTGGTTGATCAGATATTTGCATTAATAAGAAATTGAACAGGTGTTCCTAATAATCCTTTAGGTGAGTGTAGTTATTTTTTACTTTAAATAAGGTTTTTATATCTACATTTTTGATACCATTGAAACTTCATAATTTCCATCACCATTTTCAATATAATTTAAAAAACTAATACTAGCCTAATAGAAATCTCTCAAGCTTACTGAAGACAAGTAAACAGTGATAAAGAAAGAGCAAAGAAAACAAACTACAATCGAACAAAGACAAATGAAATAGACCTACCAGAAAAACTCCAAGCACTAAAAATACTACATAAAATGTATAAAGTAATCAAATGTATAAAAAAAACAATGCATTGTCTATACTGTGTAAATTAAAAATACATTTATTCTTATTAAAGTTAAAAAAGTGATTCAGTCAAGAGCAGTGAGAGATTTTCTCTCTTTTTTGTTGTTGTTTGATTAGCATTAATAATGACAGAGTGTGTTTTCACTCTCAACTGTTCACGTTCACTTGAGTCATGAAATACATGGTAACATATGTATGTGTATTTAATGATAGTCCAAATTTCTATTGATAATACAAATTTCTACTGGCTAATCGTGATTACAAGTATATCGCCCACTCCTAGTGTTTCTGAACTCCCCGAAACGCCTAGACTGAACGATTTGACGATTTGATTTCGCCCTGCCACTCAGGCTGGAAACCTGTACATATTTATATCCTGCTTCTGTTACAAATTTGCGAGAACCAATCACAAACCAGCTTATCGACCTGGCGCGCTATTGGCGGGTTTAACACGATGACGGATAGAGAGTCATTTGAACTATGCCCGTTGATCACGCCTCTTGTGGTCTGATTGGTTGAAGGACTATCCAATTGCGTACAGTCATTTGAACTATGCCTGTTGATCACGTCTCATGTGGTCTGATTGGTTGAAGGACTATCCAATTGTGTACAGAGACATTTTTGATCACGCCACTTGTGGTCTGATTGGTTGAAGGACTATTCAATTGCGTACAGTCATTTGAACTATGCCCGTTGATCACGTCTCATGTGGTCTGATTGGTTGAAGGACTAACCAATTGCGTACAGAGTCATTTTTGATCACGCCACTTGTGGTCTGATTGGTTGAAGGACTATACAATTGCGTACAGTCATTTGAACTATGCCCGTTGATCACGTGTCATGTGGTCTGATTGGTTGAAGGACTATCCAATTGCGTACAGTCATTTGAACTATGCCCGTTGATCACATCTCATGTGGTCTAATTGGTTGAAGGACTATCCAATTGCCTACAGTCATTTGAACTATGCCCGTTGATCATGTCTCATGTGGTCTGATTGGTTGAAGGACTATCCAATTGCGTACAATCATTTGAACTAGAAAATACAGAGAAGACTCCCCAGACCAATGTTCAATCTTAAAAGATTGAGCTTGGTCTGGTGATAGCCAGACAATGAAACGCCTCCATTGTAGTCTTGAGTTTTCTTCGGGGAATGAACGCGTCACAATATTCCTCATCGAATTACTTCCCATAATTCCCACAGCAAAATAAAGAGACAGGGCCTGGTTGAGTTAGTAATGTGTTGAAACTGACAGTTATGGTAAGGGTTGGGGACATTTCCAAAACACGCTGGAAGCTCTTGACCAATCACAACATACTGATCCAAACGACCAATCAGAGCACACTGTGCATTTTTTAGAAGGAGGGGCTTCATGGAGACAGGAACTAAACAGAGCGTTACAGACAGACCGGGAAGAGAGGAGCTGCAACAATGGAGAATATGGGAAAAATAAGGTGTTTTTTTAACATTCAACCATGAAAACCTGTTCCAGTAGAGCTCAAAAACAAAATCAAGACTTTGTAAAAGGGCATAATAGGTCCTTTTCAAAAGTATTACATTTGATATATATATATATATATATATATATATATATATATATAAAGAAGTTAAAATTACATTTCCCTCCAAAGGCTGAAATAAAGTTTAAAACTAGATGGGTTCACAACAAACTTTCACATTGGCTTGACAAAGCTTTGTCTGAAAGATTGCTGTGCATTGTGACAGTGTTAGAGCGCCATTACCGCTGAAGCCCGTGTCGTAGACTATCTCTCGGATTTCATTCCCCTTCTTATCAAGGCCATGTTGCAGATCCACTTCTGAGGAGTCGTACGTGTAAGATTGGAAAACCATGGTGCAATTTTGCCAGTCAAAAGGAAAGTATGTCACCTGCAGATGGAGAATATGAATGTGATTTGGGCATGTTAGTGTGTGTGCGCCTGGCTGACGAGCATCTTCCTTTAATCATCTCTCTTTCTGTTTTCACACATGCAACGACCAGACGAAACATCAAACGCAGCCAAACTAGAGCGAGGCCAAACAAAAGCAGCAATACAAATGAGGAGAAGGAAAAGTTCACAAAACAAGTACAAAAGTGAGTGAGAAAGAGAGCGTGTCACTTATACTCTTTTACACAAGAAATTCAGCCCAGCAGCGTACAACTGTGATATATTCATAGTGCATAAACACTTGTGATTTAATGCGTCATTAAGCGTCTTATGATTTGACACATCATTACAGTATTTAAAGGTCTCATCCATACTCTTATTACTACAGTATTTACCGAAAGGTGCTGAACATTCATCAACAAGAACAATCACTAAAAAAATGAGTGCTAAAAAGAGTGGCATCTATAATGCAAATACACATCTAGAATTTTTATGGCATGCTGTAAATGCTTCACAGCACCGATTTAAACAATTAAAACATTATGGAGCACTTGATTTTTATTGGTCCATTATGACCTTTCCTACATAAGCAGAACAGAATGTCTGTTGTGTTGCAGGATTTACCTTCACCCCGCAAGAACTCCTGAAAAGAGCCGGTGGAGTCCACGTCACACGGCCGTTACTGTAGGCCTGCACGTGGACCTGTAGAGCTACACCAAACACGCCGTCATTGCTGCGCACACAAACACACACACACAAAGCTGAGTTTAAGCACAGATAAACTTGTATAGCTACTAAAAAACCTAAACCTCCACATTAAGGCAATTTGGATGGTTACACTTTAGGTGTGTTCACACTTGGCATGTTTGGTTGGATTAAAACACGCGGGTGCGATTGCTCTGTTAGTGCGGTTCATTTGAATAAGTGGAAACACTGTCGTTTGACACCAAACAAGTGCTTGGTGCTTGTGAGCACCAAACAAGCGGACAAGAACGCTGAAAAGATGGGTCTCGATTCGCTTCCAAACAAATTCTGGTGTGGTTTGAATTAAATATGAATGCAACACGGACCAAATACATCTAAACAAACCCAAAATGGGAAGATGAGACCCTAAAAAGAACAGACACATGCACACACACATCTGTTTTTTCTCGTCATAGTCGTGATGTTGCCCATCACAGTCTGGTACATGCATCAGAACCGCATCTCCTCGCAGCAGATCTTCATTTGTGAGCAGATCTTCACGAGTTCTCAGCTGGTCAAAATACTATCATATGCAGCTACGCACATACAGCGAGCGCATTTAGCCCAGAATACAGCATTGTTTTGGATGTTCGGTAAGTTCCGTCTCGAAATATAGGCTACGCCGTAAAAGCCGACCAATTAGGTTATGAACGCATGCCTTTAGGTACGGTATCTTTAGACTTGGTGCTGAAAATGCCAATGTGAACGCTAAGCGGACCCGGATTAATGGCTTGTTTCCACTGAGCAACAAGTGACGATTCTCTGTCAACCAATTCTTCAGTGAGTCTAGCTCCACCCTTTAGTACCGCACTACTGTGCTAGGTACCCCAACTGAAGGGTCCCAAAAAAGTGGTACAATATGGTTTGGTATTTTGGTATATTCACAACTTCTTACAATCAAAACTGAAATAATTGTTTACCGTACTGAACTGTACACTTTGCTTTGAAATGATCAATATTGTGTAAAACACTATATGAAGGTGCCATGACTTGAAATAAAGGTCTAACGTTCATCAATTTTGAATATGCGCATGTGTATTAAAATGCTATGGAAAAAGGTCAGATTTACAATGAATAATGGCTTACATTTCAGTCCATTCTTCACACAAAACTCTCATATGAGTTAGGGATACAACGTGTATGTACTACAACTTTTTTTTGTCCTTTTTAGAGGTCCACAGCCCCTGTTCATCGTCAGCTTAGAGTTACTAACATGTCACTGTCCAATTATGTTAGTTTATAACATCTTGTAGGTATGTCACAATAGGTAAGAGTAATACCTACAATTAAGTTAGATTGATCATTTGAGCGCTTAAACCATACAGCACTGGTGTATAATCCTCACAGGACACAAAAACAGGCCTTTAAAACATCCTATATATTACGGTAATGGTGCTGTGGGACTCCAAGATGTCCCTTATTGAATTCATTGGGATGCAGTTTGTGTGTGTGTGTGTGTGAACGCAGGACCAGAGAGGCTTCTAGCGGACAGCAGAGTTGTTTAATTGGCTATAAAGCAGAGATGAATGAAGGAGGGAGGATATTTACACCAGCAGTGATGAGGGTCTCCCTGGGCATTACAGCGAGAGTGTGTGAGAAAGAACAGATAGAGAGAGAAATGCATCTCTCAACAAGCTTCACAAATGCTTCGATAATTTCTGTGTTTTTGCGGTTCTTGCAGAAACTCAGCAAAGGCTCTCTAAGATAATGTGCCTGACACTAGGTTCTCTGAGATAATATGAAGCATCACACACACACACACACACACACACAACTCACTTGTTGATGAGAACAATATCAGGAAGCCACACTTTTGCAGACGGGATACGCAACACATCAATTCCATCGTAATCTTTCGGCTTCCAGGAGAGGCGATAATCGTTCCACTCCTGCAAGAGCACAAAAGGTGTGTGTGTGTGTGTGTGTTCATGTACAGATAAATGAGGGTCATCGTAGCAATTATACAAAGTACAACCAGTTCATCATTTAATCAAATGATCTGGCTTGTGTCATTAACTATCCCAAATGCAATATCTCAGCACATTTGTCCATACATATTATCAATGTCATTTGCATAATTTTTCATTTTGCATTCAAAGTTATGCTATATTGATCCTAGTCAGAGTTTGTCTTGTGAGGTAACGTGGTAATTTTCATCCCAGTATATTATCATGATAGATGACAGATAACTTTTCTCCGATGCAAATAAAGCTTTATGAATTTGAATTGCGCTCGAGACGTTATTTCTCAAAATGACACACAGGAGTCGAAAGAAATCATGCTGACTTACCAAGTTCATAATAACAACAGTGTTCATCTCCTCATCTTTCATGTTCTAGAACACAAAAACGTGAAACAAATAAAAATAATTAATTCAATTAGTTAAAGCACGTGTGTTTAGACGGTAATCAGTGGTTTTAGAATTGCAATTTACAATATGAAGAGTGCCATGCTGTGATTTGGCCGCAGGTATGAGTGTGATATTGCTTTTATACAACAGTTCAATAAACAAGAAGTTAATATTGAGCAGCTCTCATTTTAGACACAATATGGACAGTTATTTCATTTATTTTTACTCTACCAACAAGAACAATATCAAAGCAATCCTGAAACGCTGCTTCCGGAACTGGCGGTTCTATAAAATTAACTTTAGAATACCAATTTAAAGCAATTTCAACACTATGCTATACTGGGCACGGTACATCATATTTTAAAAAAAATTGTAAAGGCATCTGTGTACTTTTTTGCATGAAAAGGACATTTCTCTAGCCTTCTTTACACTCACTGGCCACTTTATTAGGTACACCTGTTCAACTTCTCGTTAATGCAAATATCAAATCGGCCAATCACATGGCAGCAATTCTTTGCATTTACTCTTTGCAACACAATGCATTTAGGCATGTGTAAGAAATCGCCCCCTATAGCCTTAAAGATGCAGTATGTAGGATTGAAAGCTAGTGGTCGAAATAGGTACTGCAGTCCAAATTCAAAATATTGGAGATCATTGTTTCCCCGCCCCATCTTCCTCATACTCGTTGCTCATGCGAGTTGCCAGTATGAGTACACGCAACAGGAGCGAGCGCAATTGACAATGAAAGCCACACTGTACGTTGATGAGTTGATTTATCCGCGTGTTAATAATCTCTCGTTCATAGAGATTTTTAGATGGATGCTGAGGCTTTTTAGGTCGGGTAGAATCTGCGATGTCTGACTCAGTTTCCTTGCTGGCTTCCATGGCAGCAATACGCTGTGTTTTCCGCCAACTGGCAAACTGGTTTACTAAATATCTGCAAACATATTATGGTATTTTTATGCTTTAGTAAAGTGAAAAACTTACATATAGCACCTTTAAATAGGGCACTATTTGAGGGGACAGCCATTTGTAGTGGTGTCCAAAACCATAGCAAGCAGATGTTATTGAGTGCACTCATTCGATCCCATAATGCACTGCAATAATGAGTGTGCAACTGATGTACGCTCAACGGCTAGAGAATACCCATAATGCACTATGAGAGTCCCACGTCTGACCTGAAGATGGCGCACATAGCTTTTCCAAAACACTGACCCAAGTGGCTACAGCGTAAAATAACTAACTTCCGGAGGATTGCCGTACACATTGATTTACGACGAAAGAGTAACCCTTGACGCATGCGTATTGACGAACACAGAAGCACAGAGGATAGAACTCGCGCACTGCTGACCGCTGGAAGTTAGCTATTTTAGTCTATAAAGTTTTAAATATGGATATTTTTCTTACACAAACGCACCACTTCGCTTCAGAAGGCCTTTATTAACCCCCTTTTTTTAAATATAATTTTTTTTATATAACTCTGATTGTATTTGCCTGAAAGAAGAATGTCATATACACCTAGGATGACTTGAGGGTGAGTAAATCATGGGCTAATTTTCATTTTTGGATGAACTATCCCTTTAAGGCAGTTCTGAAGGCAAACGGGGGGGGCAACCCGGTACTAGCAAGGTGTACCTAATAAAGTGGCCAGTGTATCTTAAGAGTTCTAAAACTGGCGTGTTTCCTTGACAGTTAATACCCAAATGGGGGAATTTAGAAGAAAAACAACAGCCTATCGATAATAAAGAATCCCCAAATTCTCTGCTATTGAGATGTGTTTAAAGCCAACACAAATAATGTGAGCCCTGGCTGCAATGGGAGAAGGGGGTGATGGGAAATGAATAAAAGACCGGAGACTCAATGGTCAGATCAGTACACAGTCCTGAACGCTATTTAAAACTAGTGTAGGAATGTCAGCTGTCCCAGCCTCAGTACAGAGCACAAACAGGACAGTGGGGGGGAGGGTCAACACACATTTGGACACACTCATATAGACATTCATATGATTAATATGCATACAATGCCTTCAATGTGTGGAAGCTTCCAGGCTGACTAAGAGTGATATACTATCTCTAGATGCATCTCGTTTTGCATCTCGAGCAAAAATCATGTGGAATCGCTGTTGAGAAGGTTCCTTTCTGTTCTGGGTAATTAAAACAAGACATTAATAAGAAAAATTAACTCAGAGACATCTGTGTGTGTGCACTGTTATCTGAGATCAGGTTATTAAATCCCTGTGTTAGGAAGTAAAGGATCCCATGACCTGATTCGCATACCATATTCCCACACTGAACAGCTGAACCAACCTTCAGACCTGCTTCAAACTAGATTTTACTATGGGCCTATAAAAAGAATGGGAGAGGTTTTTCTTCAGCAAATGTATCCCAACTCTAATTAATACCATTTGTAAAGGGGTCACATTTCATTTTTATGAGTGTCGCAACCACTCATATGTTTTACATACTCTGTGAGAACTACATTTGCTGATGTGCCTTTAAGAAATACATGTGAAAATTAGTTTGACTCCCAGCTAAAACCAGCCTAAGATTAGCTGGTTTAGCAGGATTTAGAGGGGTTTTGGCAACTTCTATAGATGGTCAGGCTGATCTTAAGCCGCGTTTCCACCGCAGGAACTTTCCCCAGGAACTAGGAACTTTGGGGTGGTACTCTGTGTGTTTCGACCGCAGGAACCAGGGTCTAAATGAAGTTCCGGGTAATTATTTCCCCCTCCGAGCGGCCCTGCTCCCAAGGTGGTACTTTTTCAAAGTTCGGGAACTTTGAAAAAAGGGGGGGTGGGACTTGGGTGCTGAACATGCTGATTGGTTGAGCTCACGCAGCATTTTATTTCAACCGGCATTTTTAAAAGTCTTTTGCGAGGATCGTTCAGCATTCAGTAAATATCAGTCTTGCTCTTTCTGTCCGATGGTGCGCGTTCGTCTCAGCCATTGCACGGTCAATGTCCGTAATAGCTGATGATAACATACTTTGTCATATTTTAAATCTAGCTTTACGAGCTTTCAGAATACGCTTTAGTATCAGTGCTCGTCTCTTTTCCGCCGTTTTGTTAATGACCTCTTTAGTCAACCAATATAACCAGCAAAAGCAGCGCTGCTTGCATCTCCTCCACTTGTTATTGTTGCAGACAGTGTCGCACAAAAATGATTACTGTCCGTCGCTGACTGGGAGGAGCAGTCGCGCCGCGCGCAGTCCTACATCACCGGACTAATTTGCCTAATCTTCTCGGTACTTTAGACCGCAGTGGAAACGCAGTCAGCAGCAGGTCTGGGGGATAAACAGTTCCTGTAAAAAAGTTCCTGGTACAAATTGTTCCGGGTAATTTCGGTGGAAACGGGGCTTTATACTGGGAGTCCAGCTGACCAACCATCTAAACACCAGCTTGGTCAGATTAAACCAGCTACATCTAACTTGAACCAGCTAAGACCAGCCAACCAGTTTAGGCTGGTTTTAACTGGATTTTGTTCAGCTGAGAAATAAAGGGGATTTCATCTCTTTATCATTAGTAGGACTTTTTCTAAGGCTGCCTTGAAATGATGTGTATTGTGAAAAAGCGTTATTGGTGCTATTTTTTATTGTGAAGCACTTTAATCTGAATTTCTTGTATGAAAGGTGCTATACAAATAAAGTTAATCATAATGTTAATAGCAATGTTATTATTAGTAGTAATAGTCTGGGCAAAACTTGGCAAGTTATCTGACTGAAAAGCTGGTCACTTTACCATAAGTACCAAATGTACTTGTTTAAATAGTGTGTTGTACATTGTTATACGTTGTGTTGCAGTGCGTTGTTCCCATTAAGTAACATAAACGTGTGTGTTTGTATCTCCATACCAGGCTGACGAATGCCGAAAGGGTCATGCCTATCCTCACGACGACCCTTTCCTCTGGGCTCCTTGCAGGCCGAACTTTAGTGTTGTATGAAGAAAACAGTGCCTTCATCAGCTTACCTTCTGTTTCTGACGCACCTAGGAAAGATGAGGTCTTTCAGATAAATACAGCAGCAGCACAACTCTCTTCTAGCCTTAGGCCCTCGATCGGATCACAAGTGGCCCACGCTAAATACAGGTGTAAACGGGTCTAAAACATTTTGATCTTATCCACTATTGACCACTTCCAGAGGTAGTCGAAGACGCATTGACTGGATTGCTTTTGTAGTGTAAACGCTCATGTGGTCGAATGTATTCAAACAGCCACATAAGACGCCTACTCTCCTCTACGGACCTAATGCCTAAACATTATGTGAAGTGCACTAGCCATATGGGATTTAAACTTTCTCGGCTGGAGACCCAAGTTGGGTTTGAAGATGAAAAATGTTCTCTCCCCATTCCTGATTTCTAACACACACACAGCGTCCGGCTGGCCTTGCGGCTGTCAGAAAAGAAACTAAAGCTGATGCCCGTATGTAAATTGAGCAAGCTTATTTTGTCCATTAGATTGAAAGATCTGAAAAAAAACATACATTTACCAGGGCTCCAGAATAACATTTGTGAGCAGTGGACCAGCGCCACCATCTATAAAACTTAGTGGCGCTGGTGCCACTGCTCTCAAATGTTATTCTGGATGTTATTTATCATAATTAATGATAATAGTTAAGTTAATAATAAAATTACTATTACATTACTATTATTATAGTGGTGATTTAAAAAAAAAAGTGATTGTTTGCCACAAAGGGCCCTATTTTAACGATCTAAGTGGATGGTCTAAAGCGCACGCCGCAAGTGCACTTAGGGCGTGTCCGAATCCATTTCTGCTAGTTTAATGACAGGAAAAATGGTCGGCGTTGTCCCTAGTCTCTTAATGAGTGTGTGTTTTCGGCATAACGTGCAATAAACCAATCAGAGTCTCATCTCCCATTCCCTTTAAAAGCCAGTTGCGCTCGTGCAATGGCGGATTCGCTATCTACACGGCGGAATTTGTGAGCGGAAAGACTGAACACTTCTCCAGAGAGAAATCCTTTTATTTTTGTGTGTGTGTGTGTG
>CM042239.1:10815882-10980882 GCA_023566225.1 Romanogobio albipinnatus | reverse complement strand
GAAATATCTCAAGACTGATTTTTCTAAGGTTTTATGGACTGATGAAATGAGAGTGAGTCTTGATGGGCCAGATGGATGGGCCCGTGGCTGGATTGGTAAAGGGCAGAGAGCTCCAGTCCGACTCAGACGCCAGCAAGCTGGAGGTGGAGTACTGGTTTGGGCTGGTATCATCAAAGATGAGCTTGTGGGGCCTTTTCGGGTTGAGGATGGAGTCAAGCTCAACTCCCAGTCCTACTGCCAGTTTCTGGAAGACACCTTCTTCAAGCAGTGGTACAGGAAGAAGTCTGCATCCTTCAAGAAAAACATGATTTTCATGCAGGACAATGCTCCATCACACGCGTCCAAGTACTCCACAGCGTGGCTGGCAAGAAAGGGTATAAAAGAAGAAAATCTAATGATATGGCCTCCTTGTTCACCTGATCTGAACCCCATTGAGAACCTGTGGTCCATCATCAAATGTGCGATTTACAAGGAGGGAAAACAGTACACCTCTCTGAACAGTGTCTGGGAGGCTGTGGTTGCTGCTGCACGCAATGTTGATGGTGAACAGATCAAAACACTGACAGAATCCATGGATGGCAGGCTTTTGAGTGTCCTTGCAAAGAAAGGTGGCTATATTGGTCACTGATTTGTTTTTGTTTGGTTTTTGAATGTCAGAAATGTATATTTGTGAATGTTGAGATGTTATATTGGTTTCACTGGTAAAAATAAATAATTGAAATGGGTATAAATTTGTTTTTTGTCAAGTTGCCTAATAATTATGCACAGTAATAGTCACCTGCACACACAGATATCCCCCTAAAATAGCTAAAACTAAAAACTACTTCCAAAAATATTCAGCTTTGATATTAATGAGTTTTTTGTGTTCATTGACAACATGGTTGTTGTTTAATTATTAATGTTGTAAAATTAATCCTCAAAAATACAACTTGCCTAATAATTCTGCACTCCCTGTAGTTATTAATGAGGCTCATCTCATTCAGTCATTTTTGATTAGCTAACAAGGAACTATCTCCTAAATTCAATATTACTAACTGATCAGTTAAGCTTGTTTCTATATTAGTTAACAGTAGCAGCTTTAGTGTTAATGTAGTACTAGGGTAAACGTACCTATTAACCTCTTAACTGTCACCGTCCCACAGGTGGGACGCCTGGTGCTCTTTTTTTGATCGCCTTTTTTTCGTATCATATATTTAAGTAATTATCATAAATTAGGTATCATTTGAAAGCTTACAAACTCAAAATTCATCCTGTGAAAACCGTTTTGAAATCGGACATTGTGTTACCATGGAAACGTTACTCTAAATTATTCTAGCGGGCTCCTCCCCTAGTGGGCGGTGTCATGTTTCATATTACAACAATTATTTTAACTACTTTATATTCAAAATCTTTTCCAATCTTGACAAAACACATATTGTCGGAAAGGTCTGAGTCTCAAGGGTCCATATTTGGTGACTGTTTTGTGATGGAAGTGATATTTGGACAGAAATTTACAGGAAAATGCATTAAAAAAAACAATAAATGGAATTTGAATGACACCCGGTGGAACTTCAATTTTTGTCATATCAACTTCAAATTTGGAACACAAATTGGTTAGACATATGGCTTTGATTTTAAAGTAATTTTAGAGTAAAATCTTTTTTGTAAAATATATATTTTATATGAAATAAAAAATATTTAGTACAGTATTTTTCATTTACAGTAAATTTAAACTTCCATAACTCTTTCATACTTTTATATTTTGAATGGCTTAATAATTAAAAAGCAATAATCTGCAGAGAGTCGTCTTTAAAACGAGACCAAACTTTGGTCTATATTTCAAAGCATTCTTGAATTACAGCCCTTTAAGTTTGGATAGTGCATTTTCATGTGTATTCTCAAAAAAGGGGGTGACAGTTAAAGCTCACCAAACATTTTAGTGCACAGGGTATTGGTTTGAGTACTAGAAGTTATGTTAAAATAAAATATTAATCTCTCACACAATAATATTTTATTTTAAATGACAAAAGCATTTCAATTAAGATATACCTCATTAAATGCAAAAGGTCTGGCTGTGCTTAATGGGGACATGTCTGTACCCTTCACACCCTGTTGCCCTTAAGCTCACAACATGTGTTTTTGGGAAAATTCTTGTTTATTTTAAACAACATTTTTAAAGAATAATTTTATAAAGATTAACTTGAAGTGACAACCATGAGTTAATATTTAAAGTCTGTTTATGAAGTATTTACATAGACGTTCAATGTGGATGAGCTTAAAGTGAGCACACTGAGCTTTATTGGAACAGCAAACCTTTTTTTAATTAATACATATTATTAAATTAAATTTTAAAGGACAATTTTGCTAAATAAATAATCTAGGTCATGTATTAAGTTCATACATATTTTAATATGAAAAGCGATTATTGAAATGATCTATGAAATTATACTTTTTCTTATTGATTGTCACAGTAGTGACCCTTTAAGCTCACCGCACAATAATGTCAAGTCTTTAAAAATTACATGAACATGTATGACATAATGGATTTAAAAGTGCAAGCCAGTAATGCCTGTGAAGTGATATATTAGTGTAGCACACAGTCTTATACAGCTAGTAAGCTAACACTGTTCTGTAGCATCTGCGCTGTGTTGCTAAAACTATCTTTTGGATCTAACTGTAGTTAATTCCCACATCCAGGTTCCAGGTTATAATATGCAAAAGTCTAAACATTAATCTCTTAATTTTGTAGTAAGAAGTTATACTTATTGAAAATAAAGGCTTAAACATCTAAAAAATGCACATTTAAAGGTCCCATGGCATGGCATTTTTCTATTATTTTATAATGTTTCCTGAGGTGTACTTATATTGTTAGTATGACTTTTACATCATAAAATGTCATAATTTAGAAATAAAAGGCATTTTTTCAATACTGCTGTTTGCCCTGTGGCTGAATGCCCTGCTTCAAGAGGCGTGTCTGCTGTGAGACTTCAGTAAAAACGCCCACTGTTGTGATTGGCTGACATCTTTGTATTTTAAATGAGCGGAGGGGGCGTGGTTTAACTTGGTCTACGAGGCACGAGCAGGCACGAGCTGCTGCCAGAGAGACGGATGGACCTGAGTTCACTTCACATCAGTTCTCAGCATGTCTGAACTGTTGTAGTTACAGCATATACTTCAGGTTATTAGTCTATTTCTAGTCGGAGGGACTGTCACTCATGTCAGAAAGTTAGTAACTTTAGTAAATTATGGATCAGCGCTGACTGGAGACGCGAACCGTTTAGAACGATTCAGTCCGATTTGGTGAACTGATTCGGTTCACTAAAAAGAACAGGTTCAAAAGAAAGATCGTTCGCGAACCGGACATCACTAACGTACCAGAGACGGAGCTCAGCGATCGCTAACAAAGTTATTTATAGTACCTACTGAGTTATGAGAGCGCTGTCAGTCAGCGCGAGTTTATTGTGTTTGTATCTGAGAGTTCTGAATAAACACGAGTCCCAGTCACACCGAGTCCGTCTTCATCATTATTACCAACTTTGTAACACATGCAAAGTACCATTACAGCTGTCGAGATGAACGAGTTAAAAGTAAGTGTTGATAATAGCATTATTTTTAAAATAAAATAAAAGCGTCAGTGACGCGCGTTGAGTACACAGCGCAAACAAAGACACAACAGCAGTAATCGAATGTAATCCAGTTTATTGTGGGGCTAGGCTGGCTAGCCCGAATATGCTCACGCTTAATTTACCCCCCTTCTGCTTAATCTCACGCCGCGTTTGGTGCCTCCGCTGTGGGCCAGATGCAGTACTGGGGGTCGGGGATGTTGAAGGCCAACGGCCAGTGCAGCCCGAGCTTCGGCGTGTGTGAGGCCGATGTTGAGCAGAAACTCACGACTGTATGCACATTTTAGAACCGGTAGACGCGACGAGGACGTACAAAAACACTGACTCACAAGATAGAAAACACGAAAACACCGTTCTGTCTGGAGAGAGAGAAGCCGCATTGTGTGCACGAATAATAAATAATTAGCTACACATCAGAAATTACTGATCACAGATCAGAAGGAACTGAAAAAAGACTTCTGTTTTCATTTGTACATCCAAACACTGAGAAACTGCCAGCATTCACTCGTTCACAAGGAATGATCTCTCGAGCGTTTGCATGGGCGTGCCAGATTCTCTGGGCGGAGGAAAGGGAGGTAACCGTTCCTGCTTGGACGTCAAAACAGGAGACTTCAGGATTGGCTCGTCTGGACTGTCATTTTCTCAAAGGCAGAGAGAGACAGCCAGAACTCGGGTTTACACCGATCAACATTTCTATCCACTTGGGGACAATATTCAGGCTAGGGGAACTCATATTAATGTTGAAAAACCTCATAAAATGAAAATTTCATGCCATGGGACCTTTAAGGGGCTCCTCTTTAGGTGAAAGTTTTCAGACAGCTTTCAAAATGGCCGCCAGACAGTGTGAACACATGAATACCCATATCTCAGTGTGAACACATGAATACCCATATCTGAGTGTGCAATGGACTGATTAGCTTGAAATTACAGGAGGCATATAGTAACAAACATATCAGTTGGTTAAAGGGTAACTTCAGTGATTTAGCATTAGGCTTTGTATCAGTAGAAACCCGGTAGTATATTCAAATTTTGGTACTTTCCCCCCTCATATCTCGCTGAGATGAGAGAATTATGCATTTTATTTCTGGAAAAAAATCCTCCGATTACGCAAATATCGTCATTTTACATCATCTGAGGATTTTTTGGCCAGAGGCAAAGACTACAGCCACTAGATGGAGCTGTTCCGCATGTTATCAACCCGCCCACAGGGGAGAGATCTCACGCACAGAATGTAAGACACAGACGGCCACACGGACATTCATAACGGATCGATGCAGAGCAAAGTGAGTGTTTCAACTTTTCAATTCCTGTGTAGCTTCCATATGCGATCTGAAAACGTGCCAGACTGGCGCTTAACGTTACCTCAGCTTTGCTCAGCTCTTCTCTCGTGATGAATGAAATCGGACACTGTTGCGTCTGTGAAGTGACTTCTGTTCGGCTCACTCACACTTTATTGAAAAGACACGTTCAGTTTTTAATTGTAGTGTTTATTCTCTAACTGAACGAAATGATTGTGTTACAATTAAGATCAAAACGACGGTGTACACTACAGAGTGGTCTCGTAGGGCAGCGAAGCAAGTGCATTCTGGGAGTTGTTGTCTTTCATCCACATGAGACAAAAATACATTTTCTGTCATTTTCAGTAGGATATTTTTTCTTTTCTTTTTATAATCTGAGCTCAAAGATAGTAGTGTGATCAATTGGTATACTTGAGCTTAATAGGTCCGTTTACCCTTTTACTCATTAGTCCTGCATTACTTCCTGCATAGTTAATGACAGATCATTATTCTACAGTGTTACCCAAATATGTCATTTCTATACAAATTGTTATCAAAGGGTGTGATCAATGAACATATGAGACCGCATGAGGTTGAGCCAGTTCTGAAAGTAGAATTGTGAAAGGTGTAATCATTTTACAGTAGGTATAATGCTATTTATGGTTCACTATAGACAGCAGATGCATTGCATTCCTGACAAAATATTCTCACAGTATGACTGACATGATACTGCAGTTGACCTTTCACATTGGGCTGAGTTATATTAATTTGGCAGCCTTTGTCATAGTAACACCTCTGTTTATTATATGTAAAATTATGATTTGACTCAACAGTTAACATCGGATGCCCACCACTTTGACCAAATCATACATGATATACACATTGTTTTTGTCCCCAAAAGTTACGCAGTCACAACGCAGTGATTACCACATATCTGAGCTATATATATACAAAACTAAACAATTACACTTGCAACAAATACATGTGCAGAATACACATACTTAAACACATGCTTAAAATAAGCCTAAAATGCAAAATAACAAGACCACATAAAGATAGTTATTTTCACACGCAAACGTAACAAAACATTTGAAGTAAAAAAAAGACTCATTTATACAGTATAAACTTGTTAAAATTAAAGTAATAAATACAATTATATTTGTTAAATAGTTTTATTCATCATATCATATTTAGGTCTTTTTGTTTTTGTAATGTGTTTTTGTTAAGTCACGTTATATTGTTTTGAACAGCTTGTGATTTACAGTGGTTACTATTAACTGGTTTCATTGTTGTTTTGTTTGCTGAATTGTATTAAAACCAGACCAAAAACCGTAATAATCAAACTAAATCATAATAATTATTAATGTTAATAATAATATAAGTAGCCCACAACAATAAAGACAACAAAAAACATTAAAAATATATATTGTCCCCGTTTTTTAATTAATAGACAACAAATGCGATTTTTAGTGACATTTTGACCACTCAAATGGGAAATGAGGCTTTATCTCACAAATATTGAGCCTGAATTGAGAGTTCATTAAAAACATGTAGGTAAATGTTAGAAATGACATTTTTGAATATTTGTTTGAAGATTACACTAAAATGATGTGAAAACAGTACCAAACCGAGGTCAATGTGGGCAAATAAAGACGATTATACGATAATAACGTTATAATGATCTTTGTTTCTAACCCCTCTGGTGTTGTATGATGTCAGAACATCGATTGACGTTACTTTTTAAAGTTGACTGTGAATTCACACGTGCGCGCGCGCGCAAAACACAACGCACACATCCAGTTTGGAAACTTCAACTTACCTGCCATTGCGCTCAGGCCACAGAGGCAGCAGGTGACAATAAACCAGTCCTGGGCCTTCATGGCGATTCACCAAATTAAACCACAGTGATATCTTCATAGAAAGTTAACGTGAGGGTCCATTCGTGGGGGGTTTTCCCCCAGCACACACAGTTGGCGTCAAGTCAGACCGCTGTCACTGTGCTCGGGTTACTTACAGGCGCGCGGCCGTGCACGAGTTCACGCGCCCACACCAAACGTCAGCTAACAAAATAGTATTTCAGTCAGACAATTTATTTTTGTAACTTAATATTTTTAATCGTCATTTAACATGTCTATTTTCTTATTAATCGTCATTTAACATATTCAACTTATTTGAAACGTCTGCAATCGCACTTTCTGTAAATGTAAACAATCGACTTGATGTAGCATCTGTGTAAATATTAGCCACTTATGCGGCTGCTGTGCGGTCTTTGCGTGTGTAAAGGTGACAAAGGGCCTGAATTCACAGAACGTACTGCTTTTCTAATACAAATCCATATCCACAGACTAATAAACATAAACATTTCAAACTATTTCCTGCATACAAAAGAGGCCGAGCACTCATTTTACCTCGTCACTGAGTCTTCCACCAAATGTGCTTTTTAAATAAGGCAAACTGATGCGTTTGAGACCACGCCAGAGTATTCATACAGTTCTGGGGTGCTTTTGGCTCAAGAGGAGCAGCATTAATGTGCTGTACTTTTATGTAATTCATCAGAGCTGTTAAAAAGAATTATGCAGCCTTTTCCCACCAATTAGATTAAAGGATGAGATTTATTCCGGCGCTCTCGAGTGTTGACACTTTGATGGGCCTTTTGAAATCAGAGGTCAGGGGATCGCTGAAGTTTTTCCTCCACAGTTAGCAGGATAAAAGATGGAAGCTGCTCTTTAGCGAAACCTGCTTTTGCGTGGGAACAAAGCGTAAGACACTTGGAACACATGCCACCTGTCTCCCGTTCATCCCGTCGAGCTCAAGTAATGGCGCCGTCCCACCACATTCACCATTTGATCCTCTGCCAATTTAATCATTATAGAAGTCGACTTAACAACCCATAACTAATGCTGACCGGCCTGTAAAACTCTATTGAGACGGCGAACGCTGGCACTTACCTGAGCGCCAATTAAAATGCTTTACTTTAAATGAGGGCATCTGAATGGCTGTCACAGAATAAATAAAACAAATGACACTTTGGTTTTACAATCATACAAATATATTAGTTTTATTCAACAATGTTTAATAATATGTCTCCCATAGACTTATAGAAATAGATATAGATTCTATTGCAAATACGGGGCTGAGAGTGTATGCAGAATAGAGTATTATAAGTAACAGTGAGTTAATAAATACTAAACAGGAATCATCCTCCTCCTCCTCATCATCATCAATTTTTTTTTTTTTTCATTTTAATTGTTAATGTGTCCAGTAAATATTGGTTCATGCATGACTGTATTGGGTTGTTCCTTCCAGTTTTGCAAAACGCCACAGATGTGCCATTTCCATCCAAGTGGTGCAATTGTCCGAAGCCAAAGTTCGAGCGATTCTGTTGAGTCTGTCCTGGTGGTTATTGGTTTCTGTAGCTATAAAAATGAAAAATAGTGTCATCGTGGCTTTGACTGGAAGACCTTTGCTTAGTCTCGGGGTTTGGAAGACGAGAGAAAACGAATATGGTTTATTTTCCTTTCTTTTGGAAGACTTCATTACAATAACTTGGATAATCCATGCAGAACATACAAAACGTATGGGATTCCTTCGATATAAAGCAGACTCTCGTTGTCTGTAAGCACATCTACCACTTGGACTGTTGGGTATTTATTCAACGTTGACAAACCAGCAGTCAGTTTTGCTGCGGAAGATCCCACCCAGTGTCCATTGAGGGTATAAGATCATGACCTCTCTCGACCTGTAGAGCAGGGATAAGCGCTCACCGCACAGACCAAGAGTTCTGGCCCATCGCCATTGGTCACCAATTGTCTTTTTGATCTTCCCGAAGTGAGCCGAAATGTGACTGTTTGCATCACAAGGTTAAATGGCAACTCATATCCACACTTTTTCACTGATTTATACCAAGTAAACACAAATAAAACTGACAACGACAGGCAAATGACCTTTTGTTTTCAGGCACACAAAAACTGAAGGAACAAACTGACAGGAAAAACAGTGACATAATGATTCATATGTTTAAAAGTGTCACATGATTAGGACCATAAACAGATGGAACAAGGGGACAAAAGGTACAGTAGAGGTACAATTTTGTTCCTTGGGGAACAAAACGTATAACTGTACCTTTAAAGGTACACAATTGGTGCTTAGGGTACAGTTATATTCTTCTACTTAGAGCAGGACTAGGCAAGTTCGGTCCTGCAGAGTTCGGTTCCAACCCTGAAAGACATCTATAGAAGCTCGGATTGAGAATTAACAGAGGTTTAGATGTTGATGTTTTATTGAAAATGTTTGGTCATCATTATGGTGATCAGTGTTTCATTTAGTTGGCCAGTTTGACTCTTGGCTTTTTATGCACATAAACACATAATCTGTTCAAATCAAAAGAAGCCATAAACAAAAATTATCATAAAGAAAAATGTTTGACTAAACTCATCACTGACTAAAAATATTACTAAATAATGTTCACCAACAACACTTTCTTGCCACAGATCAGACATTCTGAATTTTGATTTTTAAAAACAATCTAGGGGTAAAAAGTTTTAGACGCACACAGATATCAAGAATCAGCATTTGCATCTCAACAATGGTGACATACTTAATGCTGCAATGCATGCTGGGAGCCATGAGTTTTATACTGTGGTGGCTTAGTAGGGTTGGAGCTAAACTCTGCAGGACATCAGCTCTCTAGGACCGAACTTGCCTACCCCTGACTTAGAGGTACAAAAATGTACCCTTAAAGGTATCATCCCAGTGACAGCCACTATACTCTTTATTTTGAGAGTGTATATATAATCGCAATTAATCACATTTAACATACAAGTGTAAAAGTTTGTGTTTATAATATATAAATGTGTGTGTGTGTGTGTGTGTGTGTGTGTGTGTGTGTGTGTGTGTGTGTGTGTGTGTGTGTGTGTGTGTGTGTGTGTGTGTGTGTGTGTGTGTGTGTGTGTGTGTGTACTGCCGTTCAAAAGTTTTTGATCCGTAAGATTTATAATGTTTTTAGAAGAAGTCTCTTATGCTCACCAAGGCTGCATTTATTTGATTAAAATAATAATAATAATACTGTGAAATATTATTAAAATATAAAATAGCCGTTTTCTATGTGAACATATTGTAAAGTGTAATTTAATCCTGTGATCAAAGCTGAATTTTCAGCATCATTACTCCAGTCTTTAGGGTCACATGATCCTTCAGAAATCATAATAATAGGATGATTTTTTGGGAGAGAAATTAATACATTTATTCATCAAGGATGCATTAAATTGATCAAAAGTGACAGTAAAGACTTAGGGTTAGGGTTAATGTTCCAAAGATTCAATTTAAAATAAATGCTGTTCTTTCTTAATAATGCTAATAAACTTTTGAACGGCAGTGTATATATATAATAAACACAAACAAGTTTAGATGTGATTAATCGCGATTAATTGATTTGACAGCAGTAATATATATATATTATTATATTTTTATTAAAATACTTCATATTCAATTCAAAATAATGAGTAATAATACCTATTTTAAAAAATATAATATTAAAGAAAGAAGTTTTAAGGCTTTTCATCCTGCATGTGAGACGGGGAAGCCATAAAGTTGGAGAGATTGTTGAGTTTTATAGATTGCAGTAAAAACTGTTACAGTGGTTCATGGTTCATATTTTTAAAAGTGCCAACAAACATCTGAAGAGATGGAACATTTCCATTTAAACATGGGCCATTCAAAAGAATAACTGATAATAATAATTACATTTTTATAATTAGAATGTTATTAAAATATTTAATATATTCCATTCAAAATAATAGGTAAAACTAATTTTATTTTTACCCCCCCCCCCCCAAAAAAAAAAAAACACAACAAAAACAGCTGCGTTTCTGATTATTCATGTAAAATCGAGGATCCAGGGGAGACACGTCCAAACATCATCTCTACACAGCCACATAACCAGCAGTTAAACCCTAAACTAAAGGTTAGCTCCTCGGGACCGTGGGAGAACATTGTGAATATCCTAAAGCTGGGATGAAGCTAAAGAACTCCGGTTTTTAAAGGTCACCCTCGCAACACATCTGCTGAGAGACTAATACCCCACTGCTGTGTATGCAATGCAGATGTGGTGCGAGTCTGTGCGTTTAAAATGCAGAAGAGTTTCTCTCTCTCGTGGTCACACACACACATACAGAGGCAATGACATTCAGCTGAGGGGAAGCGTGGTACATTTGCACAGTGCTGTTGTGTGGGCTAAGAGATGTATCCTGGGGGACGAGACTTTGGTCGAAACATGGGAGGAGGGTTGAGTTTTTGTCTTTTCTGCTGCATTGCAGATACTGGGTTGGGGCTACTCCTCAAAGTCACGCACACATGAACGAACACACACACACACACACACACACACACAAACACACAAAGCAATTACAGACACTGACGATCAGTAAATACAGGGTCTCTGCAGCTTAACAATTCCCTTATGTAAAATAATCTATCACACCACTGATTTTTAAAATATGTCTGCTCTCAGTTTACATGACTTGATCCTTCAGAATCCACCAGATTCAAAAAGAAAATCACACCAAACAGATGTGTATGCACTTCTCAAGTTTGGAAAAATTATGTTGTTTACTTGCACTCCTGTTAAACTAATGTCTGATTATCTATTAAAAGCCAAACTGCAATAAATCATAACATGTATATATATGACACAAACCACAGCAAACCACATCACTCGGAAAAAAACACAGCAAAACATGTAAATGTAGTGCGTTTTAAAATACAAAGCATCCTTGCAAACAATACGCAAAACTAAGTGCCCACTAAAATATTATCTGAGGAAAATAAGAACGTTAAAACACAAACTAGATAAAAAAAGACTTTAGAAAACCTGACCAGAAAGTTTGAAAAAGTTTGAAAAACGTAAAGTTTGAAGATTATCAGTTTGAAGTAGAAAATACAATTAGAAAACATAGACGGACGGACGGACGGACGGACGGAGGGATGGATGGATGGATGGATGGACAGGCGATAGAATATAGATAGATAGATAGATAGATAGATAGATAGATAGATAGATAGATAGATAGATAGATAGATAGATAGATAGATAGATAGATAGATAGATAGATAGATAGATAGATAGTATCTAGATAGATAGATAGTATCTAGATAGATAGATAGTATCTAGATAGATAGATAGATAGATAGATAGATAGATAGATAGATAGATAGATAGATAGATAGATAGATAGATAGATAGATAGATAGATAGATAGATAGATAGATAGATAGATAGATAGATAGATAGATAGATAGATAGATAGATAGATAGATAGATAGATAGTATCTAGATAGATAGATAGATAGATAGATAGATAGATAGATAGATAGATAGATAGATAGATAGATAGATAGATAGATAGATAGATAGATAGATAGATAGATAGATAGATAGATAGATAGATAGATAGATAGATAGATAGATAGATAGATAGATAGATAGATAGATAGGTTGCTATAGTGATGATGCAAGCGTCAGCCCTATGACTTCACAACAGTCCGTCACGTTTATCATGACATTACGCCACAGTGCTGAATGAGAGAACATGAGCAGAATTTGATGCGCTGATAGTGTGTCAGAAATGCTGACTCGTTCAATATTCACTACCGGTGTTGGGGAACGTTATGTTTAAAAGTAATGTGTTACAATATTGCACCACTTCCTAAAAAACTGATTACATTACTTAGTTGCTTTTTATGGGAAGTAATGTGTGTTGTGCTACTTTTTCTCACCTGGGCTGGGCTTTCTTGCTTGTTTTTTTACTAACAAAAGTTCTATTTTTGTCAAATGTAAAGGCCTTTCCACACCTTTTCAAGAGAATACATGAATAAATTCACACTTGTACAAAGGGCGCCGCTCAAACAAACCTTTCAGCTCTGCTGCCATTCTGGATCAATAGGAGAAAAACATACATCACTTTTACTTCCAGCACTAAAAACACAAACGTGATGTTTATCTAAAGTCATGTTTTGCTTATTAAGTTTGGCTGACTTGGATCACCGAAGGTCGGCAGCAAAGACATTGGTTAATAAAGTGAGATTAAATACATAAAGTACTTAACACTAGTTTGTGTTATTTAAAATATTTAATTATTGCAGGCTTGCGTAATATTCTGAGTTTGCATTTCACTGTTATTCATTTTCAGGAATACTGAATCGGCCTCTTCACTTACTCTTGAATTCTCTCAACATGACGATAGGAGAGCTGTCATATTACACTCTAAAAAATGCTGGGTTAAAAACAACCCAGCAATTGGGTTGTTTTAACCCAGTGAATGGGTTGTTTTGACCCAGCGATTGGGTTGTTTTAACCCAACAGTTTAATTATTTTGACCCAGTGGTTGGGTTGTTTTAACCCAGCGATTGGGTTGTTTTGACCCAGCGGTTGGGTTGTTTTAACCAAGTGATAGGGTTGTTTTAAGCCAGTGAATGGGTTGTTTTGACCCATGAGATTGGGTTGTTTTAACCCAGCGGTTGCGTTGTTTTGACCCAGCGATTGGGTTGTTTTAACCCAGGGATTGTGTTGTTTTGACCCAGTGGTTGGGTTGTTTTAACCAAGTGATTGGGTTGTTCTGAGTCAGTGAATGGGTTGTTTTGACCCAGCAATTGCGTTGTTTTGACCCAGCGGTCGGGTTGTTTTAAGCAAGTGATTGGGTTGTTTTGAGCAAGTGAATGAGTTGTTTTGACCGAGCGATTGGGTTGTTCTAACCCAGCGGTTGAGTTGTTTTGACCCAGCGGTTGGTTTGTTTTGACCAAGCAGTTGGGTTGTTTTAACCCAGTGATTGGGTTGTTTTGAGCCAGTGAATGGGTTGTTTTGACCCAGCGATTTGGTTGTTTTGCCCCAGCGATTGGGTTGTTTTAAACCAGCGGTTGAGTTGTTTTGACCCAGCGGTTGCATTGTTTTGACCCAGCAGTTGCAGTGTTTTGACCCAGCAGTTGCAGTGTTTTGACCCAGCAGTTGCAGTGTTTTGACCCAGCAGTTGCAGTGTTTTGACCAAGTGATTGGGTTGTTTTGAGCCAGGGAATGGGTTGTTTTAACCCAGCGGTTGCGTTGTTTTGACCCAGCAAATGGGTTGTTTTAACCCAGTGGTTGGGTTAAATGTTTGCTTAAAACTACCCATTCACTGGGTCAAAACAACCCAATCGCTGGGTTAAAACAGCCCAATCGCTGGGTCAAAACAATGCAACCGCTGGGTTAAAACAACCCAATCGCTGGGTCAAAACTTGGGTTGTTTTTAACCCAGCATATTTATTATATTTATATATTTTCTATATTAAGTCAGAATATGCAGCTTGCCTTGCTTATTTGAGATATCTTGTTGTAAATGTAAAAGTAATGTGTTATCTTACTAGTTACTTGGCAAAGTTATCTGATTACATAACTCGTGTTACTTGTAATGCGTTACCCCAACACCGCTCACTATATAGTGAATGTCACACGGCTTGCTATATGAGGAAAGACTGAGTGAAAATGAGATTGAATATCTCTAGATAATATTGAGCACTTTGTATGACATTAAACACTGAATCCCGATCAACAACAACAACAACAGAAATGGATGTGACCATCCAGCCAGAGTTTGATTTGGTTTTTAGGTTTGTTTAGATTTTTGCTGTTTTGCAGGAAACATTGCCCAGATTTTTGCTGCCTGTCTGAACAAAACCAATAGGCATGTGTTGCTTAATCTATTTCAAATAAGCTGGAGAGAAAAATAACACCTGTTTTTAAAGGATTTATCGACAATGGGTCAATAAAAAGGGAGTGAACATGGACCACACATCAACCCCATCCTGAACAAGGCAATCAGTGAAACGGAAGACAGCTTTTTAGTTGTGTGTGTGTGTGTGTGTGTGTGTGTGTGTGTGTGTGTGTGTGTGTGTGTGTGTGTGTGTGTGTGTGTGTGTGTGTGTGTGTGTGTGTGTGTGTGTGTGTGAGTGTGTGTGTGTGTGTGTGTGTTAGGGGGGGATCACAGTGTTCATGTCACAATAAATTATTCAATTAAGCAGTAATGCTGATGAACACTGTACACTTAATATGTGATCATTGTAATTGAGATTGTTAATATCATTATTTGAATGTGCAATCTGTGTAACATTGACAATATATCAGTGTAGAGTTCAGTCTGTTAATCATCTGTTAAAGCTAATAATAGTTGCACAGACTAACCCTAACCCATAACCCAACATAATGCAACGTCTTTATGGCCCTGTGCCTCAATGCTCATCAGCCGAAGAGACAACGAACAGACAGATTTACCTTTTACATTAAATGCAAACATGCACAACATTGATGGCCAACACACACACACACACACACTGACAACAAGACCAAGACATTCAAAGAAAAAAGAAACATAAAAAGACAGAAATATGATGTGCAAAAATGTCAGTTTAGTAAATGTATAAAATGGAAGTTTACAAGGTCATCTCTATCTATATGTATACACGTACAGTGTTTTAATGGCTT
The DNA here is from genome assembly GCA_023566225.1 of Romanogobio albipinnatus. Taxonomy (NCBI): domain Eukaryota; kingdom Metazoa; phylum Chordata; class Actinopteri; order Cypriniformes; family Gobionidae; genus Romanogobio; species Romanogobio albipinnatus. The sequence continues at coordinate 10,965,496 of CM042239.1, read as the reverse complement.
GGCTCTTCTGAAAAGCATTAGCCCTTAGCTTTCATCTTCTGGCCTCTGTGTTTATGGCTGAAAAATAGCAGGGAAATTGAGAGAGAAGCACTTAGCCGTGCACCGAGAGTGGTTTCATTAAAATAATTGTTAAACCACCCGATCTGGCCCTTATGTGCACGCCAAATTTATCAAAGCGAAAAAAGTACTAATGCTCTTTTTCCTTTTCTTTTCTTTAACATTGTGTTGTATTCCCAGTCAGCTCAAAGTGACCCAAGCAAACCATTGTGATGTTATAAAGGTGATTTAAGTGGCAATTATGACATATTTGAAGCAGTAATATCTCCTTTCACCTTCTTTTGTACTCGAGTATTGGATTAGAAAGCAAGAGCCGTCTTTCATTCAGTCAGGTTAGCACAAGTCCCACCGCGACGCTTCAAAGTTTGAAAGAAGGGTGCAGGGATTGGAGAAGCGAGACGTTTCAAAGTAACTATCAATTTCATGGTCTAACTCTGATTAAACTGAATGAATAAACCATCGGATGCTAATCAAAGCTTTGTGAATGCTTTCACACGGCATTGCCTTTATCATTTATTCAACCTTTGTGGTCCGGTCTGCTGGATTTTGTTCCAGTGTGACATCCAGTTGTTAATTAATTCTGTGCCTCGGTCAACTTTTCCTTGACTGTGATTACAGCACCACATGGACCTGCAAAACCTTACGGAAATAGCCCTTTAGATATTACTGAACCTTAAAGGTGCAGTATGTAATATTAACCGCTAGTGGTTGAAATGGGTACTGCAGTCCAAATTCAAAATATTAGAGAGGTGTTTCTCCCGCCCCCTCCTCCTCAGACTCACACGGGTCGCCACTTTTTCTATGTCGGGTAGAATCTGCGATCTCTGACCCAGTTCGTTTGCTGGATTTCATGGCTGTGTTTTCCGCTAACTGGCAACCCAGTGTGTTGAAATACTATTGGGTAAATTGTCAGTGGGCGGGGTCACACAGACCAAAACAAAAATAGACATCCCACCACGGAACGCACATTTCAAAGTAGACTAACTGACTGTAGTTTTTCAGAGAAACGAGTATGTGAACATATTATGGTATTTTTATGCTTTAGTACAGTCATAAACGTACATACAGCTCCTTTAAACTGTGGCAGCTGAACGAGCTGTGGACAATGCAAGAATTAAAGTTTAACTTTGCCAATTTTCAACTCGCTTTGTCGGTAGTATATGTAAATGAACAATTTTTACTGGTTTTTACTGGTTTTCCATGGTACCCGGACCAAGAAATTCTCATTTATTTGATAGCAAATTCAACGTTTTTTGACAGCTGAAGGGCTTTCGTGAAAACGGCAATTTCTTTTTAGTTATTTTCCCCTCTGTTTATGTTTCAACCCGATCTCACATATTTTACAATGTTGAAAATTCATACGATTTTTGCTAAATCGTACATATTTTACGAATTGCCCAATTCGTATGAATATGACCGAATGGCCTACCCCTAACCCCACCCATCACTGGGGTTTAGACAAATCGTACAAATTTGTACAAGTGAGGTCGTACAGATTCGTACAAATTAGCCACCTCGTAAAATACGTACAAATTGGTTGTGAGATAGCGTTGTCCGTGGAAAGGCAAAATAAAATATTTTTTTTTTACCTTCATTTTACCAGGAAATTCCCATAAAAATAAAAAGTAAAAAGAATATGTAGGCCTATATTGATATAAAATTTAAATTAAATTGTCAAGTTATTGTGTGATTACTAAAATAGGCTAGTGGCGCTCGGCTGTGACGTTCAAGTTCAGTGCCACACTTTTTGAGGACTTGTAAACTTTAAATAATAACTCTAATAATCCCCTAAATTTGCCAAAGGTTTTGAAATGTTGACTATACCCAAGTGTTCTTATTACTGTATAGATTTCATACTCCATTGCAAAACTTGAGTAAATAAATAAAATCAATTTGTGGCAGTCGTTGTATACAGTAAACTTTCTTTTAACAAGCCTGTTGTACTGATGTGATGACCAGTTATAGTTTTAGTGCTAGTAAGCCTATTTAGAGGTGCGGATTAATTCAGGTAGGTCTGTGTGTAGACATATATTTTATTATGTGTATTATGAGGTGGTCCGCGAAATTTCTTGATTACAATTAGTGGTCCACACACACAAAAAGTTTGAAAACCCCTGGCCTAAAACACTGTGTTTAAGTTGACTACAAACAAAGGTTTTTCAGATTTTCCGTCACGCTGCTCTCTCTGTATTTACGATTCTTTGCCGTCTTTAGCCACTGCCTACAACAAGCTGGATTCTTCTCTGGAAACGGAACGTAATGGTGCATTCAAGTCATGTCGGAAAGATCGTATTTACGAGCACATGAACGCCACAACTAAGTCATAAAGACCTGTGGAAAGCTCTGGATTTTCTTTGAGCCCCGATCTGTAAAAGTTGGGGGCTTGTCAGCAAAAAACATGCTGGAATACCACATTAATTATAGGTATTTAGCAGTGATATTTTCAGGCTTTTTTATTTACAACAACAATAATAATTTGTTACATTTATATAGCACTTTTCTAGGCACTTAAAGTGCTTTACATAGAAGGGGAAATCTCCTCAACCACCACCAATGTGCAGCACCACCTGTATGATGCGACGGCAGCCATATTGCACCAGAACGCCCAACACACACACCAGCTGATGGTGGAGAGGAGAGAGAGTGAAGAAGCCAATCAGATATACATATATATGGGGATGATTAGGAGGCCATGATGGACAGAGGCCAATGGGCAAATTTGGCCAAGATGCCGGGGTTACACCCCTACTCTTTGAGAGTTAGGACCTCGGTTTAAGGACAAACAAATAAGCGAATTGCCTGCACAAATATGATAGCATTATAATTCAACAATACGATAAAGTTTACAGTGGCTTCCTACGTTACTTAAAAACATAAAAAAGCAAATATCTGTCTGACGATGTGACTTGACGTCATAAACACGACTTCCGAACTCGTAAATGTGAACTTCCCAGGAGGACTTGAATGCAGCAAAAGTTTGCAAAGAAGTATTTCTTACTAAAGCAAAGCAGTATTTGACTCTAGTAAGTGTATGCACAGCAGAAGGTGGGAGTGGACTTGGACGGCAACATGCCCAGTGCATTATGGGTATTGAAGTTTTCCTACCTATTTGGCAAAAGGGAAGACGACAGCCTTTTCCTCCCTGTTTTCTCTAGTCAGTTAGCACAGATGTATTTATTTTTCTTCACCTTTCTACTGTATAGGAAGCCAAATGTTATTGAAAACCCATTTTGCCAGCGGTGAAGTACCACTTTAAGAAAAGCTAGAGTCTGAGATGAGCATCGTTGCTTGCAAAATTACGAAACAAATTATCGTTTATGAAGAAAAATCAAGATGCCGGTAGTCTTACTGATGTGTACCTAGAAGCAATGAGATGCATAGCGTTTTGATTCAGCCCCTCTGAAAAATAATCTGTTGGGACGTTAAACGCAAACACTAACTTCTATAATGGGGGATCGTGATTACCCTGCGGGAGCTGTGATCTGCAGTTAGGAAACTGTAATCTGGGAAAGATTGACATCCTGATCTAAACGTGGAAGAACATTCCAAATGTCAAAAATGTCTCTAGTTTTTCCACTTTGGTCTTAATAACTTTGTTTCCCCCAATAATGCATTGCTGCAGGGGACTGAACCTATAATTATCACAGACATAATTTCCTCAACACCAGGTGCACGTTATGAAAAACGATTCAGCTCAGCAGAAGAAAAGTTTGATTTCTTGCACTTTGTTTAAGCTCGGCACTTGATACCACAGTGATGATATAACCAGCAAGGGAAGGTGCTCTAATATAATTAATACTTCAACCAAAAAACATTAGACTAAAAAACCAAAGCCAGCTAAAATACACTAATTCTTTCTGTACGGGTCCCTAGTAATTATGTATTTAAATAGGGAACATTTTCCACCTCCAAAATGATATACACTATCGTTTAAAAGTTTAGGGTCAGTAAGATAATTTTTTGTATAAAGAAATTAATACTTTTATTCAGTAAGGAGGCATTAACTTGATCAAAAGTGACTTTTATACTGTCACAGTTATAATATTTTAAATAAATACTATTCTTTTGAAGAATCCTGAAAATCAAGCATGACTGTTTTCAACATCGATTATAATCAGAAATGTTTCTTGAGCAAATCTTGTATTTATTGTGCGTTTTTTATACACCAAAATTCATTTTTACGTGCATATGATGCGCATTGTCACCCCATTGGGTAGGTTTAGGGGTGTGGGGTATGTGCATATAACACGTTATAAAGTGCGTATCATTTGCACGCGAAAACTCATTTTGGCGTATAAATCGCACGATAAATACAATTCGTGCTATAGATATGCATTTTCATGAGATCAGGCTGATGTGACACTGAAGATTGAAATTACATTTTATAATATATTACAATGGAAAAAGCTATTTTAAATTGTAATAACATTTCACAATATTACTGTTTTTACTGTATATTTAATCAAATGCATTTTGACCAACCCCAAACTTTTGAACAGTTAAATCATATTCCTATAATGTAGGTGATATGCATGACAATATTATCAGAAATATTATTGCAAAGGAATAAGCGCAATGTGTCACCAGGTTCCCTTATAGCATTTTCATTTACATACTGATATTATTAACAACTGGAGGTCGGACGTTACAGCTCTGTTTGTGCAAGGATTCCCAAAATGATTCCCTTTGAGCCCCTCCGGGTCCAATTCCCCCGGTTTCATCAGAAGAAAATGAAGCAGGATCGGACTTTTTCAGCACTTGTGTTGTTTCATTTGGCTGGGTGAAGTGCCTTTGCTCTCAGCCAAATGTAATAGAATAAAACTAAATGTAGGGACATGAACTTTGGGAAACTTGCAGCCTCAGTAGTCAGCATATCTACTTTAAAAAACCCTGCTCTAAAGCAACACACGTGCTAAAAAGGGAGGAGAACGAGTGCAGCTGTACCAATATTGCTCTCTGGGCATATTGCAATGAGGAAAACAACGACTTATCATAACAAAAAGAAACAATAATGCCACCCTACTCCCTCTGTTATGAGTCATCTTACAAATGATATTGTATTGTTCAGCGCGCACACACACACTCACACGTCCACCCTCCACAGACTCATCAGCGCAGGAGCTGATGAGCAGAGAAAGAGCTTTGCACTGCCTCTAAACATCATCATCCTAAGAGTAGGGCAAGTTTTATTTATTTAGTTATTTGGTTTGTGTGCGTGTGTGTGTGCGGATGTGGTGGCATCCTTAATGGTCCCCGGGAGAGTGTGCAGGGCTTTTCCTGTGTCGTGAAGTGGAAAATGGCTTCTGTGTCTCAAGCTAATCAAAGTGCAGAAGAGGTAGAGAAGGGAGAGGAGATTACAAACAAGGCTTAGAGATGGCGGGATCTCTAAAAAAAAATTGGGGGGATCTATGAATGCCTGAACAAAGGAAAACGAAGGTATTAAATGTCAAGCACGAGTTGCTTCACAAAGAGGAAGTGTTTCATCTTGAAATACTAAAAAAGGAGAGGAAGACAAAGATCCTTTCTTTCAGGTGTTGCTGTTCTCACAAAAGCAGCACCGCCACACTCTGACCCCAGACCAATACGGTTATTATTGCTCAGTATTCCCTTGATTAAGGAAGCGGGAGAGACCAAAAAGGAAGTGCGGTGGGCATTAGACCTGTCGGCAAGGGTCTTTTGAGCCCTGATGCATTGTTGGAAATGTCAAAGTTCTGAGGATCGGTGGAGGGACTACAAAACATTGTTTGTACCAAACCTCCTGTGCCACTGTTGGCGATCATGGAGTGTCCGTGCAAAGGAAGCGTTTCTTCTCCTGCCGCTAGGATGCTGTGGGAGCGGGAAGCACTTTTTCTTTCTTGCCGTTTTTATGGACGGGCGAGTCTGAGGTTTTGGCTGTTTTCCTAGGCGGGCTTTGCTCAGCAACATCATGTAGCGATGGCTCCCTGTACATGGCCACTGGAGAGACAGGAGAAAAAGACACTCTTAAAGGGATAGTTCACCCTGAAATAAAAAATCTGTCATTATTTAATCTCAAGTAACGTGAGTTAAGTAATCAGATAACTTTTTTCAAGTAAGACATTACTTTTACAAAAAAATATCTAAGTTACTTTGTCAAATGAGTTACGCAAATCATGAGTAAGTGCAGAGGCGTTGTGTGAACATGGTGGTTACTTGCACAAAAACATAAAAACTTGAACAAAAACAGCATTTCTCAACATGAATATAAACACATTAAATATACTTTATGCATTTAATCTCACTTTACAATGTCTTTGCTGCTGACCTTCGATGATCCAATTCACACGGAGCCCCTAAAGGGACATGGTGATGGAAAAAAAATATGAAACGGGAGGGAAAAGATATATTTCAATGCAAAGTTGTGTGTTCCCCTGAGAAACTTTGCAAAACTTTCTTCTTGGCGAGCAAACGCAAAGTTTACCCGGTAACGGCAAACTTTTGTGAGGGAACGCAAAGGATTTACGAGTGAAAGCAAGAGAATGCAAAAAAAGCATTGAAATATAGTTTTTCCCTTTTTTCCCATCACCATGTCCCTTTGGGAACTCCATAAATTCAACCATACCGATAAGCAAAAATTACTTTAGATAAACATCACATTTGTGTTTCATTTTTTGTTTTTATTGCTGAAGTAAGAGGCTGCATCCTAAATCGCATTCTTCCCTACTATATAGTAGGCCAAAAACAGTATGTGACAAAAGAAGTATGTCCGAATTCACATTACTATAAGATAAAAGAGTAGTTAAAAAGTACCCGGAATACATAATTCTTCCGGTAGATTCTGAAATGTGCATAAGATGGACACTTTACTATCCCGTGAGGCCACGGGAGAGAATTTGTGAATGGCAGTGAAGTACGTCCAGATTACATTCATACTACACTCATTAGTACTATATAGAGCCTACTTTACCAGTAATTACTTTTTCAAAATATGTTTTCCTAATCTAGAGAGTATGCGATTTTGAACGCAGCCATTGTGTTGAACTTTCTTTTCCTGCCTCCTATTCTTCAGTCCAGAATGGCAGTACAGCTGAAAAGTTTGTTTGAACTGCACCCTTTACTGTAGAACAACATAACAGATTACTTTCAATAAAAAAATTACGCAAGTAACAGAATTAGTTCAGGGCTTGACATAAGGACTGCTGATAGCCAGTGTAAACATAGCTCGGCAGTTGTCCCAACTGTCACTGTCTCTTACTGAGAGATCTAGCTGTTTTTAATGCCAGTTGTATGCAATAGCACTTTCCTTCCACGAAATGCGAAATATCTCTAGTTTTGTTTTCTTCCAGCTGCGGTTCATTTTTCAAGCTGCTTTCTTGAGGGCCCGAGTGTGCTCATTATACCACGGTGTCTGACTATCTGCCTTAATCTTCTATAAGCGCAAAAGTTTATCATTTGCGTGTGTATTTAAGCCTTGCCGATTTAAATATTCAAGCGAAATGACTCATTTTCAATAGTGTGAGAAGTTTTGTGTGTGCACACATCCAAAGCTTTCAGCAGCCTAATAAACCTATAATACAATATACTATTACAATAATATAATATTACATAATATACATATTTATATAGTATTACAATATACTATTACACATGCGAGAACATTGAAACACTTTGTAACTTTTGTAACTTTAATAAGGATTAATCTATATTTCATTTACACAGTAAAGACAATGCAGTGTTTTACATTTGATAATTTATTCTCTACCTGAAAATGTATTTTATTTGTATGTTTGTTCAACTGATGGAGTTTGGGTTCCTTGCCACCGTCGCCTCTGTCGCTTTTGGCTTGCTCAGTTGGGGAAACTAAATATTACATTTACATTTACATTTAGTCATTTAGCAGACACTTTTATCCAAAGCGATTTACAAATGAGAGCAATAGAAGCAACTAGAACAGTCAAAGGCTACAGTATGCAAGTGCTGTAACAAGTCTCAGTTAATCTAACACAGAACACACAGGACTTTTTTTTATTTTTATAAATTAGACAGACAGAAAAATGAATAGAATGAAAAATGAATAGAATGTTAAGTGCTATATTCATCTATATTACTGATCAGCTCATTTCAATTATCATAAAGTCATAATTGAGAGATAAAATATTGAAAATATGATTTTAAATGTCCTCATTATTAGATAAAAAGTCAAAAATATTATTTTAAAAGTCATATTAGTGAGTGACAACATTAGATAAAAAGTCATAAATATGACATGCTAAGTCATTGTGAGATGAACAGTTGAAATTAGCGCGCAGGACAGAGGAGATGCACCAAGTACCTCAGGAATAAGTGTTAAATCCAGTTATTCTCAGATAACCAAACAGGAACAAAAAATACTTTTCAGCTAAATAAGATGTAACAAATACTTTTATCCAGATTTTAATAATATTTTTCTTGTACATTTTCTTCTGTGACATCTGTCCACTCCGGCAATGCGGCAAGTGCCTATTGGGCCTATATTTAGATTCCACCTTATTTTGTATGTTTTAGTTAAAATTATGATATAATTTACACTCGCACAGTTTTATTAAACAGCAATATTAAATAGTCTTCATATTTCATCATTTATTTCAATGCTTACAGTCTATATTTATTTATTAGGTCATGTAAAGTGTAGGCATATACTTATTTGATATATTTCATAATTATTTTATTAATAGTTTTAATTGGTGAAAGAAGGTAAATCAAATGAGACTTATTATGCAGCCTGATCTCATGAAAATGCGTATCTATAGCACAAAATGAGTTTTGCCGTGCAAATGACATATGCACCTACCCCACACCCCTAAACTTACCCAATGGGGTGACAATGCGTATCATATGCACATCAAAATGTATTATGGCGTATAAAAAACGCACAATAAATACAATTTGTGATATACATATACGCATTTCATGAGAACGTGTTGTATTATGATTTTAATTGGTTTCAAATAAAATGAGTTCCCATTCAGTCAACGTTACGTCAGGTTACGGCGTTTGGAGACCTAGAATGATATGTTTTTCAAATGTCCTCTCTATTGTTGCTGTTATTTTTTCACTTGTTTAAAAGTAAAAACAAGCATTAAAAAAATATTACTTTGTGATTCAATAATTCATGCATGAAAGGGTTAATAGATTATTAACTGTGATTTTAATATGTACATTTCTGAAATGCATAACTTGGACACAGTCTCATCTGATAACAGATCATCTAAACTGTAATGTAGACGCATGCAATTTCTGTGACGCTGCTTTACAAATAAATGTGAATTGAATAGAATATTTATTTATTTTTGTGGTGGGGCCGAGCCAGTAGTAAAAAATCCTTAGCATTGAGCCCTGTGGTTACTTTTTAGCGAGTAACTCGATATTGTAATGCATTACTTTTAAAAGTAACTTTCCTCAGCACTGCATTTAATTGCAATTAACAAGTTTGTTTGCCCATATAATCGTAAGATATTAGGTTAAGCCTATTTGGCCCACTGATGAGGAGCTCGGGGAAGCAGCTTCAGCTCTGATATACCCACAGGGACTAAATATAGGATATGATTCCATAGGGCAAAGTACCGAAGATGAAGGTGGAGTTTGGGGAGGTGGTGGGATGCTGGAACATCTGAGACTGAGGAGAGGTAAGGAGCTGTTTATATACTCTGGCTGCTGGCTGTTGATTGGAAGATCAGATGGGCTTGCTCCTCCCTAAATTACGTTTAGGAACTTCACTAAATTGATCAAAAAGCGACTGTAGACATTTATAATGTTACCAAATATTTCTATTTCAAACAAATACTGTCCTTCTGAACTTTCTGTTCATCAAAGAATCCTGAAAACATTGTTTTTAACATTGATATTAAAGGTCCCGTTCTCCGTGTTTTTTTTAAGCTTTGATTGTGTTTACAGTGTGCATGTTTTGCGTGTAAAAAAAACAGTATTTAACACAATTTACTGATCTGTGTACCGCTGTTTTCACTGTCCTAAAAACGGCTGATGACTTCCTTTATTCTATGAAGTCCCTCCTTCAGAAATACGTAACGAGTTCTGATTGTGCCAGCGGTTCCCGTGTTGTGATTTGACCGCAGCTTAGCGAACGTGGCACGGTTCCTGTGTTGTGATTCGACAGCAGATTAGCGCACGTGGAAAGGTCACGCCTCTTAACGGGAGATGTATGCCCTTAATGATCTCTACAGCGTCCCTGGGAAAGCCAAACAAAGGTGATTTGACTCCGGGATGAAAATAACAGCGTCTCGACGACATGGCGACAAACACACTCAAACGCAACACTTCCTTTTCTCCACGCGACACGTCCTCTTCTCCAAGTGGGACAGCAACAAGACCACGCCCCCTTTTTTCACGTAGTCTTGTGGGCGGAGGTTAGTCTGTTCTACTGACGTCATTTATGAAGGAAGTACCAGGATGTAGTCCAAGCCGGCCGTTCGCTGTAGGCTTTTAAAGGGAACTTCTGTTAAATAAAATATCTCGCTTGGCATTGAACTTTGAGCTTTATAATTTTACAGGTATTATTTATGCTCTAACAGCAACATTACACACTAACTAAAGTTTGAACAATGGGATCACGAAGAACGGGACCTTTAATCATAAATGTTTCTTGAGCAGCAGATCATCATATTAGTATGATTTCTGATGTGACACTGAAGACTGGAGTAATGGTGTTGTAAATTCAGCTTTGATCACAGGAAAACATTACACTTTACCATATATTCAAATAGAAAAACAGCCATTTAGATTGTAATATTTCACAATATTACAGTTTTTACGGTATTTTTATCAAATAAATGCAGCTTTGTTGAGAAAAAAACAACGTTTGAATGGCGTCAACACATAACAAATAATGTATTATTACAAGCAGACGTACCCTCTATGAGCTTGGGCAGGAAGTGAGCTGCTCCTTTCGTCTTTTTGACCCGATTTCCTTTCATGACCTGTCCGTCCCGGTTGATGCCAATGTACCAGGCCCGACCCGACTGCGTTTGGCGGTACAAGATCGAGGAGTATGTCACGTAATAGTTCTCAAATACACACTCCTTGAACTTACACTCTGGCGTGAAATGTTCCTGTAACAGAGATACACAGATAGTGAGGGAACAGAATAACGGACAGTAACTGCTGGCTCATATAGCACACTGAGTTCAGATGGGACGGGAGGAAAACGGGCCTCACATTTCACTGTGACAGAGTTGCGAAAGCAATAGTGTACTGAGGAACAGTGAACTGAGGAAGTGAAACCCCTTACACACACGTGTTCTGTTCAGGTGAGCGCAGGAAGTGTTGCAGCGTAATCTTTGCCACAATCCCAAACGCACCCAAACTCCCTGACTCTCTTCATCCCTGCTGGAGATAGCAGCCTGTCAGTAAGCAAAGACCAACATCTCTCTCTCTCTCTCTCTCTCTCTCTCTCTCTCTCTCTCTCTCTCTCTCTCTCTCTCTCTCTCTCTCTCTCTCTCTCTCTCTCTCTCTCTCTCTCTCTCTCTCTCTCTCTCTCTCTCTCCTCCCATCCCATCTGTCTCTCTCTTTCTCTCTCTCTCTACCACCCTGTCATTTCGTAACCTTGTCAGGGAACAAACCAATTTCCAGGATTGATTGGGATCCTTGGTGTGACTGGTGAGCAGAGCAGCTGAATAAGGGGTTTACTCGTCTTCCTCTCGCTCTCTTGCTCCAGTGTGTTTGTTTTGAAACACTCCCCTCTGTCACCAAAGTAAAATCATAAAACATAACCATAATTGACCTGGTTTGATTGCACATCTGTAATTCAATCGTGGCCATTCAGGCTTTTTCATTTTAATAATCTGATTTTAATAATCTGGCTCCTGTTTTAAAGTGTGCTATTAAAGAAAAGCATGTGATAAATAATAATGATAATAATAATAATTATTATTAGCAGTATATTATGCATTATAACAATATTATTTTAATATGGGAAGTATTTTAAATACTTATTTAAAAAAATGAATACAATTCAATATAATATAATAATGAATTATAAATGTAGTTGCATTTATGGAAGATTAAAATAATTTTTATTAGACATATTTCAACTTTCAAGTCTTGAAAATTTAAATGAAGCCTTCTTCATAAGACAGGTTCAAAATGTACAACTTTTAATTGAATATCTGAAATTAATTCAGGCTTTTGATCTTTATCATGATTTTGATAGTCCATAGTGTGCTATCAAAGAAAAGCATGTCATGAATAATAATAATAATAATAATAATAATAATAATAATATTTAATAATAACAATAGTAATAATATTTAATAATACTACTAATTAAACTCATACTAAAATGCATAATTACATTGTAACGAAATAAAGTGTTTGATTGATTATTGTAATAACTTATTGTGTTTTAAAATACTCCCTGCTGTATTATATTGATATTTAATATTATTATTATTAATAATAATAATAATACTAATACAACTCATACTAAAATGCATAATTACATTGTAACGAAATAAAGTGTTTGATTGATTATTGTAATAACTTATTGTGTTTAAAATACTCCCTGCTGTATTATATTGATATTTATTATTATTATTATTATTATTATTATTATTATTATTATTATTATAAATAACTTATTCGGTTTAAAATACTCCCTGTATTATATTAATATGTAATATTATTATTATTATTATTATTAATAATAATAATAATAATAATAATACTAATAAAACTCATTCTAAAATGCATAATTACACTGTAAGAAAATAAAGTGTTTTATTTATTATTGTAAATACCTTATTGTGTTTAAAATACTCCCTGTATTATATTAATATTTAATACTAATAATAATAATAATAATTATTATTATTATTAATATTATTATTCAATATAATTCAGGAAGTATTTTAATATATAGTTAGTTATTACTATATGTAACAAGTGTAACAAGGACACTGTAATAAAATGTATTAATATAATAATGAATAATAACATTGAATTGCATTTATATATTTTTTAACATTCATCAAGGCTTGAGCTGGACAGTAAACACCATTCAGAGTAAAGAGCTAAAAGTAAAAGTCTATGCCAACTTTAATTCATTAATCAGCAGTTTTAATTGAACTGGAGCGTCCAGCTGAAGAGGATGGAGTGTGAAAGCACTGGTGTAGTGAGTAATACACACTTTCTTATTACACATTGACCGACCACAGGTGAACATACAGTAAGCGTCACAGCGTAATCTCTGAAACAATCAACACATCTAACGGATGTACTTCTGTTGTTGATTGTGAAGAGAGTTCCAACCAGTATAACAGCAGTGTTGCCTACAGCTTTAAAGGGATAGTTCACCCCTGTCATTAATTCCTCAGGCTCTTGTCGTTCCAAACCCGTAAGACCTTCGTTCATCTTCAGAACACAAATGAAGATCTTTTTGATGAAATCAGAGAGAGGGTTTGGAGTGACATGAGGGTGAGTAATTCAATGTTGGTGTGAACTAACCCTTTAAGGGATCCCTGTTCTCCATAAAGGAGAAGAGCAATTAGCTTGACCTCTAGCAGTCCCTTTCACCTCTGCTGTTTTCTCCTCCAGCCTGCAGTGCTCTCAGTCTCCAGCAGGTGTCAGAGCAGCACATGTGAGGCAACTCATCCACTGTTACTGGAACTTCAGTCTGCTCAGCCAGAAGAAAGTCTCTCTCTCTCGGTTTCTTTTCCCCCCCTCTCTCCCCTGCCCTTTTAATCTAGGATTGTGTGATTTAGGGAAATCTGATTATTACAGAAGGACTTTTGACATGTTATGTTGCATAAAGTTAATGAAGAGAATCCTCTGAATCCACAAAAATCGCCTAGCAATCAGGAGTGAGGACTGGCATGTTGACAGGAGAGCTGCCTCATCAGCCTCTCTCACAGGCACAACAGCTCCGCTAACATTTAAAGGGACAGTTCACCCAGGAATTAATATTTATTCATATCACTTCAAACCTGCACACCTTTGCTTTTCGGTGGAACACATCCCGTGTTAAACAGTAAATTCCATTTTTATGACTGGATTCCGCTATTCTGTCCGCATTTTCTGCATCGCAGAAATCGTAGGGCCCTACATTTCATGAGCATTGTACCGTTTCATTTGAGAGAAACTATCATTGTAACATATACACACAGAAAAAGGTCTTCAAGGCAACCCGTCAAAATAAAAGTTTGGACAGTATAATGTGTCTTAATGTAATAATTTTAACAGTAAACCTAAACCTCTGCTGTAAAGCACTTTGAATGTACAAAAATGTAAGGGTTTGTTTAATTCTCATCGGAATAAAAGATGCATGTTCAATGCCTTCATTTGATTACCCGAAAAATGAAAATACATAAAACAAATAAATATCCTCCTGGGACCCAAGAATAGACTTTTGTCCACTGTGGTGGACATAATATTTGAGTGAATTTCTGTGACATCACACATGTCACATGTCTCAGTCTGGATGTCCTGTAAAGAGCACATTCGGGGCTTTGCAGAGATACCAAATGTTTGGAGGTTTCACCTGGACAACAGGTTCTTCTTGATCTTTAAAAACGGCTGACATTAATGTTTAGCACTCTTATGGAAATATGATCATATTTTTTAATTATAATTTAAATCTGATTAATTTTAAAATTGTTTGTTATAAATCAACATCTCAGGAAAATGTTATGGGGTTTCTAATCAAAATATGACTTTCTGTTACAAAACAGGGCATTGATTTCATAAATGACCACTGTAGTGGACACCAGGAGTTAAATCATGTTTATCAGGCATTTTGGAGACATAACAAGTGAACAGGGAAAGAAATTACATATCAATATTCCTATGAAATATTAGATATTAATATGAAAATGTTGCCAATTTTTCCTCCCATTATTACACTTCTTTTTTCATTACATGTTGCAGCAAGAACACATTAATATGCAAATTAGATGCAGTGTATAGACGCATTGTATTGAATGGGAAAATCCAAGTATTGTCATTTTACCCACATATTTAATAAAGTAAAATTGTATATGAATGCATTTCATTATATCTTTCATAACATAGTTCAGAATCATCTTTAAATAAAGTTTGTTTAAAAAAAACCCTGAAACCTAAAAATTGATTGGTGAATTAAAAATAAATCCCATTGTTTTTGCCTATACGTGCAATTTCATGTCGTTTAATTTTTTTAACAACTGAGTCCTGCTGTCAGAGGACATATCATAACATATGAATAAAATATCATTTTTCCATTTGTTTCTTATGCTCTAAACAATGTAATGACATAAAAAAATACTAAATTCCAAAAACTTTTTTTTTCTGGGTCCCAGGATATATATTCTGTTAAACTTTTAATAAATTGCTGTTAAATTAATCAAGTTTCATGATTTCAATTAATTAGACATGCTTTTTGATTAATACAATGTTTTATAGGGGTGTGTTCAGGGTGATTGGGACACTTTTTGCCATTGAGATGACTTGGCACCCTAACTATCCAAAAAATTAAAACTGAAAAAAAAAAAACAGAAAAAAATGGAATCCAGAAAAATTTAAAAGGAAAAAAAAAGGAATCTGGAATTTTTTTTGTATGGATTTTGGAAAAAAATCAAACAGATTTCATAGGGCCCTATAAATACAAACAGCTATAATTAAAGACAGAGCAACATTATATATTTATCGTTTTAAATGGCGCTCACTCATTTCTGTGAAGGACCCGAGTAGATGACGCATGTGCAGTAAGGCCCTGTCCCAAATGGCACACTTCATTTCATGTGCACTTTCGGTCTTGTGGACTTACAATGGCCGCTGCGTGCGTGTGTCTGTTAAGTCCACGAGACCGTAGAGTGTCCCATTTGTCACTTTAGGTCTCAGAAGGGTGTTTGCGAGCGCCCTCTTTGAGGTCGATGTGCACCTCAATGCGCTCTTCACCGAGCCCGCACTGGTGCGGGTTACACAGCGGACTTCTTCCCTTCTTTCCACACAGGCACACTTCATTTTTGGTTGACATGAATTGTATGCGTGTAATAATTTCTTTCAGTTTAATTTAAATTAGTGGGGGAAAAAAATATTTGAAAGATTAGAATCAGACAGCCTTGTGTAGTGTAAACCATTGTGCAGTGAAATGACCACCTAGTGTCCAACCTACTGTAATGCTGTTATAACCCGTTTACACGTGAACAAGGGATCTACATGACGAAAGCAATTATTTATAACATGTACATGAAAAATTGGACACAACTATGGGACAAGGTCGTGCAGCAGCAATCATCACATCAGTGATAGGAACCTCAAGGTTGTAAATGTGCAATTGTATAGGGCCCCTTTCCTGTAGTTTGCTTGGGGCCCCCAAATCACTAAACCCGCCCCTGACTATGAACAAGTTGAATAAAAAAGATCTCAATATATAAAATAACAGCTAGTCTTACTGCATTCTGCATTTATCAAAAATTATATTTTTGCTCCTATTATTTATCTAATTCTATTTCATACATTCTGACGTATTTACACTGTTAAAGAGTTGGATTCTCACGCTAAACATGGCCAAAATATGACAGAGTATTTCTGTGCCAAATACACTCCTTCAGGATTCGGTACAGCGTCTTTTATAAATATGATCAAACTAAAGACTCCTCGGAGAAATGAAGGACGCAACACTACTCTATAGGTGCTCAAGATTAACATGAGATTGACAGAAACTGTGTGTGTGTTAGACCCCTTTAAAGGTGGAACCTGTGTCTTAAGAGGGATTTTAAAGAACGTTGTGTTTTCATGTTTTATGGGGAATTTCTATAATGACTTTTATACTGAACAAACTGTATATTTTACTCCCTAACCCTAAACCTACCCATCACAGAAAACCTTCTGCAATTTTCAAAAAACATAACTTATTATGATTTATAAGCCGTTTTCCTCGAGGGAACCAAAAAATGTCCCCGCAAGGACAAGGATCTCAGATATTGCCATCTTTGTGGAGACATTTTGTCCTGATAACATAGGGTATACCTGAACCAAACACACACACACACACACACACACACACACACACACACACACACACACACACACACACACACACACACACACACACACACACACACACACACACACACACACACACACACACACACACACACACACACACACACACACACACACACACACACACACACACACACACACACACACACACACAGTGCTTGCTTTTACTTTAACTACGGGTGAATGGATTTCATGTAAGACCGCAGCAAAACGTCAATGAGAATTTCCTCTTAAAAAAGCCGATATAAGACTTTGATTTAGCCGGATAGATGTGTGCACAGGTATGAGGCGATCCAAAAACTGCTTACTAAGAAGGGGTTTAACACACCAGTGAGCATTGACGAGCTTGCAGAATGATGGGGGCATGAGGAAGACGTCAGATGAACTTCAAGGTCGGAGAAAATGTATCGAATGACTCGGTAACAAATAAATGGAGGGTAAATAAATGTGCAGTATTTCACTGCATAATGATTAGACAAATTAATTGCAATTCATTTCAAAGAGGACAAACACGCTGTCGTGTTGTAATGAGATCTAATGAGATTGTAATTGCAGAGGCCAGCAATAACACCTTGTGTTTGACAGACAAAAAAAACAAAACAACTCTTCCTTTAACCAGACTTGAGACACTTTACGAAACTTCCTCGAGCACAGGTCTCAGAACAGCCCCGCGCACTGCTGTTCTCAGGGAGGCCATTACAAGACTGACAACAGACTGACCCCAGGTCAGCACGAGAGGTGGTTTTCCTTGGCAGAACACCTGCTCGTCCCTGCTCTGCTGACCTCACAACAGCTGTAGCGGCGCACTCGTCCTCTGCTTCTCTCCTTGGCTACAGCCAGCTGAGCGGTTGGGGAGTTTCCAAGACAAAATAACACAATAAGCCCCTTCAAGACAGACTGTCTCGCTCTTTTCTCCTTCAGCACATCACTGGTGGTTGCTTGCTCGCTCGCTCGCTCACACACACACACACACACACACACACACACACACACACACACACACACACACACACACACACACACACACACACACACACACACACACACACACACACACACACACACACACACACACACACACACACACACACACACACACACACACACACACACACACTCACACTCAAACACACACTCACTCACTAACAACCCTCACTCACTCACTCACTCACTCACTCACTCACACACACACACACACACACACACACACACACACACAGACACACACACACACACACACACACACACACACACACACACACACACACACACACACACACACACACTCACACTCAAACACACACTCACTCACTAACAACACTCACTCACTAACAACACTCACTCACTCACTCTCACACACACTCACTCACACACACACACACACACACACACACACACACACACACACACACACACACACACACACACACACACACACACACACACACACACACACACACACACACACACACACACACACACACACACACACACACACACACACACACACACACACACACACACTCACTCACTCACACACTCACACACACACTCACACACTCACTCTCACACTCAGTCAGTCACTCACTCACACTCACACACTCACTCTCACACTCAGTCACTCACTCTCACACTCACTCACTCACTCACTCACACACTCTCACACACTCTCACACTCTCACACTCTCACACTCACTCACTCACACACTCACTCTCACACTCACTCACTCACTCACTCACTCACACACTCTCACACACTCTCACTCACTCACACTCTCACACTCTCACACTCACTCACTCACACACTCACTCTCACACTCACTCACTCACTCACTCACTCACTCACTCACTCACTCACTCACTCACTCACTCACTCTCACACTCACTCACTCACTCACTCACTCACTCACTCACTCACTCACTCTCACACTCACTCACACACTCACACACTCACTCTCACACTCACTCACTCACTCACTCACTCACACACACTCTCACACTCACTCACTCACTCACTCTCACACTCACACTCTCACACTCACTCACTCACACACTCACTCTCACACTCTCACACTCACTCACTCACTCACTCACTCACTCTCACACTCTCACTCACTCTCACACTCACTCACACTCTCACACTCACTCACACACTCACTCACACACTCACACACTCACTCTCACACTCTCACTCACTCTCACTCACTCACTCACTCACTCACACTCTCTCACTCACTCTCTCTCTCTCTCACTCACTCACTCACTCACTCACTCACTCACTCACTCACTCACTCTCTCACTCACTCACTCACTCACTCACTCACTCACTCACTCACTCACTCACTCACTCACTCTCACACTCTCTCACACTCACTCACTCACTCACTCACACTCTCACACTCTCACACTCACTCACTCACTCACTCACTCACTCACTCTCACACTCTCACACTCACACTCTCACACACTCACTCTCACACTCTCACACTCACTCACTCACTCACTCACACACTCTCACACTCACTCACACACTCACTCTCACACTCTCACTCACTCTCACACTCACTCACTCACTCACACTCTCACACTCACTCACACACTCACTCTCACACTCTCACTCACTCTCACTCACTCACACACTCACTCTCACACTCTCACACTCACTCACACACTCACTCTCACACTCTCACTCACTCTCACTCACTCACTCACTCACACTCTCACACTCTCACACTCACTCACTCACTCACTCACTCACTCACTCTCACACTCTCACACTCACACTCTCACACACTCACTCTCACACTCTCACACTCACTCACTCACTCACTCACACACTCTCACACTCACTCACACACTCACTCTCACACTCTCACTCACTCTCACACTCACTCACTCACTCACACTCTCACACTCACTCACACACTCACTCTCACACTCTCACTCACTCTCACTCACTCACACACTCACTCTCACACTCTCACACTCACTCACACACTCACTCTCACACTCTCACTCACTCTCACTCACTCACTCACTCTCACACTCTCACTCACTCTCACACTCACTCACTCACTCACACTCTCACACTCACTCACACACTCACTCTCACACTCTCACTCACTCTCACTCACTCACACACTCACTCTCACTCACTCTCACTCACTCACACACTCACTCTCACACTCTCACACTCACTCACACACTCACTCTCACACTCTCACTCACTCTCACACTCACTCACTCACTCACTCACACTCTCACACTCACTCACACACTCACTCTCACACTCTCACTCACTCTCACTCACTCACACACTCACTCTCACACTCTCACACTCACTCACACACTCACTCTCACACTCTCACTCACTCTCACTCACTCACACTCTCTCACTCACTCACTCACTCACTCACTCACTCACTCACTCACTCACTCACTCACTCACTCACTCACTCACTCACTCACTCACTCTCACACTCTCTCACACTCACTCACTCACTCACACTCTCACACTCTCACACTCACTCACTCACTCTCACACTCTCACACTCACACTCTCACACTCACTCACTCACACACTCACTCTCACACTCTCACACTCACTCACTCACTCACTCACACTCACTCACACACTCACACACTCACTCACACACTCACTCTCACACTCACTCTCACTCACTCACACTCTCTCACTCACTCACTCACTCACTCACACTATCTCACTCACTCACTCACTCACTCACTCACTCACTCACTCACTCACACTCTCTCACTCTCTCACTCACTCACTCACTCACTCACTCACACTCTCACACTCTCACACTCTCACACTCTCACACTCTCACACTCTCTCACACACTCACACACTCACACACTCACTCTCACACTCTCACTCTCACTCACTCTCACACACACTCACTCACTCACTCACTCACTCACTCACTCACTCACTCACTCACTCACTCACTCACTCACTCACTCACTCACTCACACTCTCACTCACTCACTCACTCACTCACTCACTCACTCACACTCTCTCACTCACTCACTCACTCACTCACTCACTCACTCACTCACTCACTCACTCACTCACTCACTCACTCACTCACTCACTCACTCACTCACTCTCACTCACTCACTCACTCACTCACTCTCACACTCACTCACTCACACACTCTCACACACTCTCACACTCTCACACTCACTCACTCACACACTCACTCACACACTCACTCACTCACTCACTCACACACTTGCTCGCTCACACACTAACACACAGATGTTGCGTTCTTTGACTTTAAGAAGAGAGAATAGACTGCTGACTCAATGAGGACCAATCAAGTCCATTTTAAACAGGGCAGGCAAGGTCACAAGTTTTTGTGTGTGTGTGTGTGAGGAGATGGAAAGAGTGCAGGTGTGTACAAGAAGGAAAAAGAAAAAGAAAAAGGAAGTGTGTGTACATGTTCTTCTGGGCTAGGTGGTCTAAGGTCAGCTAGAATCATTCGGGATCAGTAGTTAGACTAATTATTTCATCAGCATGTGTGTGTGGGGACCTGAGGCTCGGGTCCAGGTGTGTGAGTGTCAGCGCCAGGGTGCTGAGGGCCATGAGCAGAAACACCCTCATCTTGAAATGAGTAATAATCCTGCCAGAACTACAGGGCATAGCAAAACACATATTACACACACACACACACACACAGACACACTCAAACATCCTGACATATGCTCCCTCGAGTTTGCGGCTCATCCACTCCACTCCAAGTCTTTGGCTTATTATTGGTGTCCAGTCATTCTTACCACAACCTGCATGTGACATAGCAGACAATGTATAAAAGATCCACACAAACAATTCCACACTCCTTGTGGAACATACATATTTTGAGAAATGTTTGTCCATACAATAGAAGTCAATGGTAACCAAAATGATTTGATTACCAAAATTGCAAGAAAGGAAGTCAAACAGATTTGGAACAACATTAATTTACTAAGCACAAAATATCTGAAGACAGAAAATCTAACAAACACAAAAAAACGAGCGTAAACACTGGTATGGCACACAGAAGGTGGAAAAATTTGATGACTGAAAAAATCCAGAGTAGTGATTCCCATTGTTGGACAGGTAAAGTAATTAATTATAGTGTGGATGACTCTCTAAAACCCACTTAGAACCAGTTTAATTTACATACAACTCAGAGATATCATGCTGATCCACGTCGATAAATGGCAGTGCAGTGTCTAACACCACTGTAGTATCAGTACATGAAGAGGCCCCCTATGCCCTTAAATAGGGCACTATTTGAGGGGACAGCCATTTGTAGTGGTGTCCGAAACCATAGTGGACGTTATTGAGGACACTCACTCAATCCCACACAGCCCCGCAATAACGAGTGTACAACTGATGTACGCTCAACGCCTAGAGAATACCCATAATGCACTGAAGGGTCAAATTCCCGAGTCTCGCTAGTAGATGGCGCCCGCAGCTGAATCAATCATCCATCCATTTTCCAAACCGCGCTGGTCCAGAATAGTAGTCAGAATAAATCTTTTCATTACTACTGCAGCTGCCAGTTTGCTAAGTTTCAAATCATTATTAAACAGCAAGTAGAAAAGCGGCAGCCCTTTCGACACACTCAGTGCTGTCAGCGGTGGACAGGGGTCAGTATGGGCACCCTGACTGGTCTGCGGCTATGCCGCCCCATACGCAACAAACTGAGATGCTCTGTGTATTCTGACACCTTTCTATCAGAACCAGCATTAACTTCTTGAGCAGTTTGAGCTCCAGTAGCTCGTCTGATTGATTGGACCACACGGGCCAGCCTTCGCTCCCCACGTGCATCAATGAGCCTTGGCCGCCCATGACCCTGTGGCCGGTTCTCCACTGTTCCTTCCTTGGAGCACTTTTGATAGAGACTGACCACTGCAGACCGGGAACACCCCACAAGAGCTGCAGTTTTGGAGATGCCCTGACCCAGTCATCTAACCATCACAATTTGGCCCTTGTCAAACTCGCTCAAATCCTTACACTTGCCCATTTTTCCTGCTTCTAACACATCAATTTTGAGGTCAAAATGTTCACTTGCTGCCTAATATATCCCACCCACTTACAGGTGTTGTGATGAAGAGATAATCAGTGTTATTCACTTCACCTGTCAGTGGTCATAATAGTATGCCTGATTGGTGTATGCTTTCATGTTTCTGCCTTCCAAGGATCCTTCAAATTGAGAGGGCCTTCAGCGACGTTTGACGACATGGCAGCCGAGATATGCAGCCTTCGAAGCCTTACGGTAAGCTTGCAATAATGTGTTCTAATTTGAGTGGCACTGGTAGCTTTTCTGCGGGAAATACGAGCTTGCTGCTGTTCGTCTTTGAGTCATTATGTCACGTCTGTATACATAAAGAAGGAGTCTGGCTAGTAGGCTATATCGCATGTGAGGATGCTGCAGGTGGCGGATCATTTATAGCCTTTTCTCACAGCAGCTGGAATAATTAAATGTATTATTTTGAGGGTCATACTATAACAGGTTTAATAACTTTCTTATAACAAAAGAACCAAACATTTAAATACAATAAAGCAATACACAAAATTGTATAAAGTAAACAAATATTTAAAACCGATTAAAGTGCAAAAGAATTATAAAGAACAATAGGTAACACTTTACTATAAGGTCTGACCAGTTAATGCCTTAACATTAACAAAGAATGATTTAGCTACATTTTTACAGAAGTTATTCTTCTTTGATAATGTTAGTTAAAAAAAGCATCTGTTAGTGTTAGCTCAGGTCCATTAAATAATAGTTACAACTTTTGATTTTAATAATGTGTTATTAAATGCTGAAATGTACATTTAACTAAGATTAATACATGCTTTAGGAGTATTTTTCATTGTCAGTTTGTTAAAGG
The DNA here is from genome assembly GCA_023566225.1 of Romanogobio albipinnatus. NCBI lineage: Eukaryota > Metazoa > Chordata > Actinopteri > Cypriniformes > Gobionidae > Romanogobio > Romanogobio albipinnatus. The sequence continues at coordinate 10,941,544 of CM042239.1, read as the reverse complement.
GGTGGTAAACCACGATTTCACTTTTCTAACTTTAGCTAGTGTGTAATGTTGCTGCTCTATATGAGCTTTTTTGTAAAAAATACTACTATTAATGTGCAACAAAACATAGTTTAAAGACTTTTTCAGGCGATAATATAGTTGTTTAAAGCTCAAATCTGTGGTTAATTTATAAAAAGAGTGCCTATTTGAGCATTTTATCTGGCGTTTTCGGAGTTGTGAGATCCAGGGGATCGGCGGCGCTCAGCGCTTGTGTACCCGGCGAGACCCGCCTTCCCTCGGCTAGTCCTTCTCACATTTGCCGCTGGCTCTGGCTCTTTTTTTCTGCTCCTGTCTCGTTGTGAAATGGCTCACTTGGCTCACAATGGCTCACAATAACTCACAATAACTCACTTTCTTCCAAGCAAGATCCTTTTTATTCCTTTTATTCCTGTTCCTGTAGTGATAGGATGATGTATTGTACAGCTCCGGGTATCCACATACGGCCACGATTATTTCCGCTTGTAAATGCGTCACTACTAGAGCAAGCTCGTGATTGGTTAACGCGGCGCGAAATATCCGCCAAAGTTCAGATTTTTCAACTTGAGCGATTCGCGCGAAACGCGCGTTCAAAGCGCTCAATTCGCGTCATTCGCGCCGCCTCAATCGCGCGAATCGCGCGAATCTCGCCGCCTCATTCGCGCGAATCGCGCCGCAGAATGCCATTTCGCGTCTCTGCATTGACTTAACATGTAAATCACTCGCGCGAATCGCGTCCGGTGTGAACGCAGCATTAGGGATCAATGGTTATCCCGCTCTCTGTGCTGCACATTTCACGGAGGAAAGCTTCCACAATCTTCGCGAGTTCAATGCAGGATCCGCACAACGGCTTGTCCTGAAAGATGGATTAAAAAAACAGAAGCTGTTTACGGGCCACAACCTGTAAGTATGATTTTTGTTTTTCGTCGATGTGTTTTCCTGTAATAGTTTGTATTGTTAATTGTACGTTGTAGCAAGGAAGTAAACAGATGACAACGCAGTTTGTTAAATGCTCATTCATACTCAAGTTATCCGACAAACGCCTAACGTTACAAACTCTTTTTAAATCTCAACAGCGAACTTGGCATTAGTGTAAATTATTCTTTGATTAGAGCTTTTATGTATTGTTTATCTACAGGCATGCTAAACATGGTTCTGTGTTTGATTTGGCTACTAGTAAAGCCAAGTTCGTTTTGGGTTAATAGTTCTTGGGACAGATATTTGGCTATAATCGTTCTAAAAATACAAAAGTAATCCCTTTGAGGACTATAGTAGGCTATACAACAACAACTAAAAACAAACCATTCTGAAACGTCGTTTAACAGCCGTTCTTGAACAGGTTCTGCTCGATCATCTTCACTAAAATTGTCTGGGTCTGATTCGGGCTTAAATTGGTATGGTTTTATTGACACCATTGTACTACCCAAAGCACAGTCTACCGGTAAAGGTAAGGGGCGTGACATTTCCGACAAACGTGCTCTAGGCGGTTAGCGAATCACAACACACTGGGCCAGCTAACCAATCAGAGCCCATTGCATATTTTTGAGGGACCGGCTTCATAGAACCTGAAAACCATCAGACCGTTTTTACAAGGAGGGACAGAGCAGTGTAGAATAAAGGTAAAATATATGAAAAATAATGCAATTATTAAACGAAGCATGAACACGTTACAGTGCACCTCACAAACACAATCAAGCCTTCGAAAGTATGTGTTCTACCACCCCTTTAATGAATGAACTCATGTTAAATAATGGAGGCTTATTGTAAATTTTGTGTGATTGAACAACAGTCAGAACATATTCAAACAATATCTAGGGCATGTAATTTAGTCCAGATTAAAATATAAAATGTTTAAGTTTGAAAATGAATAGCCTTAAGTCTTATTATTAAGTATTAGGCTATGTGATGACGAGCACCGTATCGTTTTGTTTACGAGGGTTACTGGGGAAACGGCTACATTTCTGCTGTTCCGTCAGTCAGCGCCCTCTGCTGTCAGAGAGTGAATGTGCACTTCTTCACTCCTTCCGCCATGTGCTCTGCTCATGCAAGGTCTGTTTACATCAGTGTACGTTCCTCTTTGACGCGTTGTTCATTTTAAATGGTTGATGTGTAAAGTATTCTTAAAATGCATTCTAAAAATCGGAATAATTCATAATAAATAATTATTCACGGTATTTTGAAGTGCCCATGATAACTATATTGTGCATGTTCATTATTGCGGTATATCGTATTTCCGTTTACCGGCACATGTCTAGATATGAGCTAAGTAATCGTTTTGCTGCGTTCACACCAAACACGAATAGAGCGTCTGGAGCGAGTGATTTCAATGTCAATGTAAAGACGCGTTGACGCGCGTCTGGAGGGCCTGTGGCACGATAGACACATTTAGCATGGTGCGATGGACACGATTTAACGCGTTACGGTCGAGTGATTTTATTTGGTGCTTTTTGTGCATTCACATGTTTGAAGCGAATTCGCGTCTGACGCCAAGTTGAAAAATCTGAACTTTAGCATCTGTTCGCGCCGTGTTAACCAATCAGGAGCCTGCTAAATGGGGGTAAGTGGCGTGATAAACGGGGGCAGGCTCGCCTGGAGTTACTCATTTAAAACAGTGGCTGTGTTTAAGGACTTGGCACTTAATCTGGACTGAAAGACTGAAGGACCTTGGCGTATTATTGCATTATTATTGTATTACAATGATGAAAATTGTTGTTACTGTTCTTTCATGCATTTAATAAAATAAATAAATAAAAAAAGTCACTCATTCAACATGGAGGAAGGACTGATATTGGCAGTGAGCAGTCATACGGAGCTATATGGGCGCGGGACAGGCAGAAGTATCGCTGAAAGCGGCCGTCATCCAGGCGCAGCTCCTATTCCGCTTCAAACGCTTGATTTATATGCAAGTCCAATTTGCTTTGGACAGGTGAGTGGATTCAAAAAATGTTCAAGCATCCAACTAGACGCGATAGACGGGAATTTGACGCTCTATTCGCGTTCGGTGTTAATGAAGCATTAGATTTAATCACCGTTGGTAGCACGATTTATTGTAATGCTTTTTTTATCCATTGGTCAGAACGAAAGTTGAAGACATGTTACTTGTTCAGATAACATTTTCCGGTGAAATGTTTTATTTTGGTCATACTTCCAAGACTGTGATCTGTGATTGAGAAGTACAGTACACACATACTCCTCAAAACATTAGTAGACAATAGTAGACGTAAAGTAGACAATTATGCAAATAACTGCAATTGCAGGTTTCAAACAGAGATGGCGACAAAGAGGCAAGACTTACAGACTGCAGCTTTAATCAAACAACAACAAAAAAACAAAGAAAAAACCCTCACTGCTCTAGACTGAATAACTTTTGTAACTTTAATAAGGATGAATGTTTCATGGCTGGTAAAAAATATTGATGGCCGGAAAATGTTCTTTAGTCTCCAGCCATTGGCAGGTGTGGCAAAAAGTTAGTTTTGTTAGGACCACTATCGTCAAAGATGAATGATTGACTATTAGCATATAGTTTGGATTGGTGGTATGGTTCTGTTCTGGGCAAGAACTCCCTGCGCATACATGCAGCCTAGCATGGATAAGAGCCGGGAGCGCATCAATAAACCCCCCTTAGGGTAAACAGAACCAACATAATGTATTGCAGATATCATTCATGGGAATTTAGTCTGATTCAAGGGGAATCAGAACACCAAATCCTGACTGACGAGAGGAGGAGCTGGGGATGGAGGAGGGTAAATGATCTCTGGAGAACGCGATAGCTGCTCATAGTACTGAAGGTGCTTATATATGTATGCTGTGATAGACATCGTGTTCCTATAGGTAGACGTAATCAGCTGACAGTCAGCTGATGCAAGTTTGACTAACCTGACCTGCCAGAACTGACGCTACGCTTAATTTTTAGACCCTGCTTGGGCTGCACTGGAAAAGCTTATACCATCTTTCTAGATTTTTTCTCCATCTCTCACTATCCCTCGTCTGGGCTTCTCATGTGACCCAGAGTGACCTTGTGTTTATTGCAGTGCTATGGGAAGGGAAAGGAAACAAAACAGAAAAGAGGGTTACGACATGAAAAGAAGCATGAAAAAAGGAAAATGGAAATGGAGGCAAAGAAGATGGAAAGGGAAAAAGAAAGACAGGGAAGAGGGCAGGAGCAGAAAAGGTGAAGGTAAATGCAAGGGAAAGGGGAAAAAGAAGGGGAAGAGGAAGATAATGAGGTGGGAAGGAAAGGGAGAGGGAAATGGAAAATAATGTACGCTTCAAATGTGTGATATATTACGGTCAGCATATTAAATGTTTCAAACCTTCATTTCAGGTAACTTTTAAAACTTTGTCATGAAAAAGCTGGTCAGTTCAACAAAATCTGCCCCAATTCTGTCAGGTCACCTCTATCAGTGCAAATATGCATCTGTGTGTGTGTGTGTGAGTGTGAGTGTGTGTGTGTGCTGTTTTATTCCCACCTTCTCTCTCCCTCTCTTTTTGTGTTCCTGGCCCAGGAGGGCTTCCACTGTGTGTTGAGTTTAAAAAATGGGTCAGGTTATAGAGACAAAGCACTATTTTTATCGGAGAGCAATTTTTTCAGTGGTCACCAACAGATAACACATGTAGCACACAGCAATGACACTGAGTTTTCCCAACACCTTAACCTTTACATACAACTCTCAGCAGATCTAACCTCAGAGAGAAATCAACGATAAGAGCATGAGAGGAAGGTAAACAAGGAATCAAAACCCTGGACAATGACAGAATACAGAGAATGAATGATCAAGAGAGACAATAAAAGAAAGTGATGAACGCAACCCCATGAGCTGCACTCTGCATGCCTTCTCTTGTCAATCCATCTCTCTCTCTCTCTCTCTCTCTCTCTCTCTCTCTCTCTCTCTCTCTCTCTCTCTCTCTCTCTCTCTCTCTCTCTCTCTCTCTCTCTCTCTCTCTCTCTCTCTCTCTCTCTCTCTCTCTCTCTCTCTCTCCCTTCCTATGGATGATGGAGCCCTCTGTTCCTGCTGTGAGACACCCCGCTGGCCTGCACTCCTCCACCCCATCCCTCCAGAACCACTCAACTTCCCCATATTCCTCTCAAACGTCACCGTTCTGTCAGATGAGAGAGATGACAGACAGATTACTAAAGTATATCATCATGCATCATGCCACAAAAGCATGTTCATGAGACAGCTGAGCAGAGGATCATGGGAAAGACATTTAAACAGGTGAGGTTGGAGATGTCATTCTGAGTCTTTAATAAGGGCTTAAAAGAGTCAGGAGCCACTTGTCTCCATAGGGCCATGTGCAATGAGTGAATGACATGTGAAGGTAAAGTATGGTAACCCATTATCAGAATTTGTCCTCTGCAAAATAATGCACACACATTAGAAGTAGTGAGAAGTAACACACACAGCAAACCATGAACACACACCCGGAGCAGTTATAGTTCTTTTCCACTGCATGGTAACGCTTGGTATGGCTCAGTATGGTATGGTAAAAGTGCCAAAAAGTGAGCCGTACTGAACCGTACCATGCAGTGGAAAAGCGCCAAAAAGTGAGCCATACCGAACCGTACCATGCAGTGGAAAAGCGCCAAAAAGTGAACCGTACTGAACCGCACCCTGCAGTGGAAAAGCGCCAAAAAGTGAGCGTACCGAACCGCACCATGCAGTGGAAAAGTGCCAAAAAGTGAGCCATACTGAACCGCACCATGCAGTGGAAAAGCGCCAAAAAGTGGGCCATACCGAACGTACCATGCAGTGGAAAAGTGCCACAAAGTGAGCCGTACCGAACCGTACCATGCCATGGAAAAGCGCCAAAAAGTGAGCCATACCGAACCGCACCATGCCATGGAAAAGCGCCAAAAAGTGAGCCATACCGAACCGTACCATGCCATGGAAAAGCGCCAAAAAGTGAGCCATACCGAACCGCACCATGCCATGGAAAAGCGCCAAAAAGTGAGCCATACCGAACCGTACCATGCCATGGAAAAGCACCAAAAAGTGAGCCATACCGAACCGCACCATGCCATGGAAAAACGCCAAAAAGTGAACCGTACCGAACCGTACCATGCCATGGAAAAGCACCAAAAAGTGAGCCGTATGCAGTGGAAAAGCGCCAAAAAGTGAGCCATACCGAACCGCACCATGCAGTGGAAAAGCGCCAAAAAGTGAGCCGTACCGAACCGCACCATGCAGTGGAAAAGCGCCAAAAAGTGAGCCATACCGAACCGTACCATGCAGTGGAAAAGCGCCAAAAAGTGAGCTGTACCGAACCGCACCATGCAGTGGAAAAGCGCCAAAAAGTGAGCCGTACTGAACCGTACCATGCAGTGGAAAAGCGCCAAAAAGTAAGCCGTACCGAACCATACCATGCCATGGAAAAGCTCCAAAAAGTGAGCCATACCGAACCGCACTATGCAGTGGAAAAGCGGCAAAAAGTGAGCCGTACTGAACCGTACCATGCAGTGGAAAAGCACCAAAAAGTGAGCCGTACCGAACCGCACCATGCAGTGGAAAAACGCCAAAAAGTGAGCCGAACCGTACCATGCAGTGGAAAAGCGCCAAGAGGTGAGCCATACCGAACCGCACCATGCAGTGGAAAAGCGCCAAGAGGTGAGCCATACCGAACCGCACCATGCAGTGGAAAAGCGCCAAGAGGTGAGCCATACCGAACCGCACCATGCAGTGGAAAAGCGCCAAGAGGTGAGCCATACCGAACCGCACCATGCAGTGGAAAAGCGCCAAAAGGTGAGCCATACCGAACCGCACCATGCAGTGGAAAAGCGCCAAAAGGTGAGCCATACCGAACCGCACCATGCAGTGGAAAAGCGCCAAAAGGTGAGCCATACCGAACCGCACCATGCAGTGGAAAAGCGCCAAAAGGTGAGCCATACCGAACCGCACCATGCAGTGGAAAAGCGCCAAAAGGTGAGCCATACCGAACCGCACCATGCAGTGGAAAAGCGCCAAAAGGTGAGCCATACCGAACCGCACCATGCAGTGGAAAAGCGCCAAAAGGTGAGCCATACCGAACCGCACCATGCAGTGGAAAAGTGTCATTAGGTGCCTTGCTCAAGGGCACCTCAGTCGGTATTGAGAATCCAGTCTGACTCTCAAACCATTAGCCATTGTGGTGGTGACTTTGCACAACAAGCATCACTTGAATACGAACAATCTAGTTTCCCTAAAAATGATTCTATGGTAATGTTATGGAAACAAATTCAGCTGCCCCTGGTTGTGTGGCAATAAATAAAGATGATAAAAAAAGGAAAGGAGACTCCAGGAATGCAGAAAGAGAGAACGACTGAGGTAGTAGAAGTTGAACAAGCATGAAGAAGAGAGAGAGAAGAGGCTGTAGGTGTGTGTGAGTGATTGAGTCCCCGTGGAGGACCGCGTCCGAGTGTGTCAGCCACTGGAAAACATGAATTATTGATAGGCTCCGAGTTTAGGGCAGGTATGTGTGACAGAGAGAGGCCATGTGTTTAGGGCCATCTGATCCTACAACACATGCTCACAGATGTGCGTTTGAGACAGTGTGTGTGCACCAAACCTGTTATGCAACACACGCACACAAACTTGCTCCTTCTATTTCAGCCCGGAAGGCTCTAGTGCAAAAGAAGGTTAAGCTGGGTTCACACTGTATGATTTTGCCCACGATTTGGCCGTCTGAGACAAATTTTGAGAATTCTAAAAGATTCCTCTAATCCGTTGGAAATCTGAAGTCTTTGATTGTTAGTCTGACATGTTCATGACAGCTGATTAATGAAGAACATCACAATCCAATTTTACCTGAAGATTTGACGCACAGTCTTGTGGTGTCACTCGAGCCGCTTCCAAACTAACTCTGGTGTGGTTCAACTGAAATGTGAATGCAACATGAACCAAAAACAGGACATGATGTCACCAGATGCGACCCTAAGAAGGACAGAATGCACACACACACCTGTTTTTTCTCGTCATAGCCGTGATGTTGCCCATCACAGTTCGGTACAGGCATCAGAACCGAGTCTCCTCACAGCAGATCTTCATTTGTGTGTGTGATAGAGGGATTCCTGACGCTGTTTTGTCTCCTTTACACATTATAAGCTCTTCACGAGTTCTCAGCTGGTCAAAATACCATTACATGCACATGCACAAACAACGAGCACATTAAGCCCAGCATACAGCATTGTTTCGGATGTTCGTAAGTTCCGTCACGACATATACATAATAAAAGGCGACTAGGGATGCACCGATACCATTTTTTTCAGACCAATTACAAGTACAAGTACTTATATTTGGGTACTTGCCGATACCGAGTACTGATATGAGTACTTAATAATACCATTACAGTTCTTCTAACAATGTTTTATTTTCATCAGATGTTTTTCACTTTCTGACTGTAACAAAGTAAATACACAAATTGATGCTGTTGCTGACATTTTAACATTCAACATGGTGTTTTCCTAAACAAACATGGCACTGCTGCCCATTTCACATAAATGTAACCTGTGGCATTCAGTGGATTCCAGTACCACACAACATAGTAGCAGAACAAATTAATTCAATTATTATACGTTATCATACCCATACAGCCCTTTTCGGAAAAGTGAGTGGCTGGTTCTTTTTGATGAAAAGAAGCTTCTCTGCATTATCAGCTATGAGCCGGTTTCTGTTTTCATCTACAATGTGTGACACCGAGCTAGGGATGTGCGAGACTAGTCAATTAAACGTTAGTGCTGCTGCAAGACGACTTGGAAAATACTAGTCGTTTACATTTTTCGGGCACATTTAAGGTTTTGCTTTAAATATATATCTTTTTTTACAAAGGCTATGTTTAAATTACTGTCGTGTAAATGTTATATCTTGAAATTAATATATTATTTTGAAAAATGTATATTTGCAGCAAAACAAAATCATTTAATTTTACCTCAGGTTTTGCATGTGTTGGTTTTCTCTGGCGCTCGCGGAGGCTTCAGATAAATCTCCACTTGGGTGAAGGAGCATTTTGAAAGCTTACACAAAACTTTTCCATTTTCTTCTATGTCATGTCAAACTAGTATAACAATTAAGCTTGCTTAGGCTGGTTATACTAGTACCGGGGTTAGGCTAGCCATTGCGCACATCCATACTAAACAGCCCTTCACTTTCAGCACTCACTACCGAGAGGTATCTGCCTCACGAGCGGTTAAGCTGGGTTTATACTCGCCGCGTCCGCACTAGCGTTCGGATGCGCGCGGCAAAAATGAAGCCATATTATGGCTGTCGTGCGCTTTGAGAGCGCGAGACCCCTTTACACTTGGCGCGGCGGTGTGCGGGTGTGCACAGCGAATCATGTAACTTTACGCGTGGCTCCGCATCCGAAGATGCGTTGCCATAAAGTGGTATCGGGAGCGGTTGTATCGGGGTAGTTTTATGAGTACGAGTACTTCACAACAGTATCGGACCGACACCCGAGTACTGGTATCGGTATCGTGCATCCCTAAAGGCGACCAATCAATTTGTGAACATATCCTTATGCCTTTAGATTAGGTGTTAAAATGCCAATGTGAACACTAAGTGAACCAGAACTAAATGTTTTTTTTTTTTTTTGTGATCCGGATCAACTGAACTAAGTATACCGAACTACAAGTATGAACACACCCTTAGTGAGACAACAAACCACACACCTCGTCTTCCACAGCGTGGCACCACACGTCACTCCCGGATAACTCAAAAAGAGGCGGGATGTGGGTGGAGCTGAGGTGCCTGCTTGCTGAAACCACGCCTACCTAGCTCGACCATAGTGGCAATCCACAAATCACTCAAGTGGCCACGCCCTTAATTATGCAGAACTTCAAGGCTTAATATGATTTAAACGGATGAGTTATAAAAAATTCACCCCCCTCACAGTTGTCATGGAGGGCAAAATTAGCTATATAGACCAAAACCCCTTTTTTGTACCAGGCTGTAAAAAAAAAAATCTGCTGTAAAGTTGGCCATTTTAACATGGGGGAGATACAGTTTGACTCCAGTTTGGAGCCTGTCTCTAGCGGCCAGTCGATGAATTGCAGTTTAAGTCACTTCCGTGTTGGCTTCAAGAGAGACCGCGGGAGGATGCCGCTTGAGCTCACATCATTGAACGTGTCATGGATTGATGATGTAAAACTCTGGACAAGTCTTCTTGCGTCCATTTTTAACGCGTCTTGACTACCGTACAGTCTGACATTAATGAAAACTGAGATCAGTGTGACAGCGGGGATCATGTTCGTACAGTCCAACAAGCAACAGTCCTAAAGGACTAGTGTAAATCGTACAGTGTGCAGCTTTATTAACCAAACCTCTTCACCTAGCACATTTATTAACCCATTAGATGTGTGTGTGTGATAGAAAGAGAGATCTGTCAAACCATATATAAAATCCTTCAAACTCACTTTTCAAAGCATTAATTCACCCAAAAGAATGAATCCTGTTCCCCATGTACATACTATGTTCTTATTACTTAATCAATAACTAGGTACCTTAGCCCCTGTAGTTACCTTAAAATAATCAAGTATTTTCTTATAGCAGGGGTCGCCAGCTAGCGGACTCCGGTCCGAATCCGGACCACGAGATGCGTCCATCCGGACCGCGAAGCCTTTTGACGAAATAAATATGCCACATGCCATAAAAAAAAAATCACATTTATATCAGGCAGCTCAGTAGATCCGTTTGGGTCCTATGTCGCCACGGGTTGCGACGACAGTTAACGTTACTGTTGCTACATTCAGACGCGCGGTCACGCATGCAGTGATGAAGAGACTGATGCTGCGTTCACACCGGATGCGAATGACGCGTCATGCACGCTGCTTAATTCACGCGAATCGCGCCGCAGAATGTCTATTCCCGTCTTTCCATTGCCTTAAATCACTTGCGCGAAATGCTTCATTCGCGTCCGGTGTGAACGCACCATCAGAGCAGAAAGCGGCGCGCAAAAACAATGGCATTTTTGAAAATAAGGAAAGTTGACGCTGAAAACCGAGTTTTCCGTGATGAATGGGTGGGGAAAAAAATCAAATTTATTCTTCCTGCATTCTGTACGAGGCCTGTGTGTCTCATGTGCTCTGATTCTGATGCGGTTGTCAAAAGTAGAAACATTAAATAAAATGTTTCTTGCACTTTTGAATTTTTCCAACACTGGTGGCACTTTATTTTTGCCTGTTTGCATTTCTGAATGATATTGCTAATGGTATTTTACCAGTGCAATTTGAAGCACAGCAGAGAGCAGTGTTCAATATTAGATACATTTAGTTAAGACTATATGTTAATGAACATAAAATGTGTTATGAGATTTCTGATTTTCTGATCTGGTGGGGGGTTGAACAGACATGGTTACTGGTTGAACTTAGACATTTTGTACCAAAGCAACTTAAAGGACATAACAGAACAACAACAAAATGAGATCAATTTTGTGAAGGATTAGCCTACCTATGTTTGCTTTAACAATATGAACAGACATGTTTTGTCCATATGAGAACATATTATATTTTGTTCAATTAAGAACAAATGCTATCTACACTAATTTCTTTAGTCTGGCAGTAAACATAAATTATTGTTTTTAGGTATATAATTGTCCAGACCTCGGCCGGTGACTAGGGTTCATTAACTGGACCTCAAGCAATTTTAGTTGAAGACCCCTGTCTTATAGGAACACTGCAAGTACACATACTGTAAAATAAAGTGCAACCGGAAGTTCTGTTACGAACTCAACTTTTTTTCACAAAGTCATATAGATTTAGCCTGGCTCCGCCCTCCTACATACTTCGGCTCAATTTTCATTTTCCTTCAGTACTCCGTTTGGGATTGCGGTATATTCTCTGGTTTTCTCCGGTCAAATTTTGACCGGTCCAATCAGCGAACAAAGGGAGTGGCTGAGAACGATGACGTTGATGTCATGCGCTAGTTTGAGATGACAAGCGTCACGACCAAACGTTAGCGATTGGTTATGGCAGATCCAGAGTGGCTCTGGGCAGATCCAATAGTTTTAAACTTCAGCAGAGTTCCCGCCTTCAAGGAAATGAACGCTTGTCAATGGAGAGTGGCCAGACTCTCTGTACAAAATAAATGTATGCGAGTCTGGTAGGACCAGGCTAGTATAGATTTGGAACAAGAGGAAAAAATATCATTTAAATTTTTGGGTGAACTAGCCCTTTAGACCAGAGCTAATGCATTCGCTCTCTAAAAATAGGATTCTCAAATGAACAGTCAGCAGGATTTAATTTCTTAGGATTTAATTACTTGATTGCATTAACTGTGGTACATTTTTTGCTAATGTTAATTACATTAAAACATTTTTTGTCAGTCTTAAAGTTCAAATGTTTGAGATTTGCCATTAAAAAGACTAACCTGCATCTGAATTTGCTTGCTTGTGTGAAATGTGTGTGGAATAATAAGAATTATGTCAGAATTTTGAAAAATGTACCCGGATGACCTACTAATTTTGAAGTGTGCATTAGATGGACACTTTACTATCCCATGAGGCCACAGGAGAGGAGTTGTGTAGTATGGCCTTCATTCTTCATTCAATATAGACCATATTTGTTTTAGCGGTTGTGAAATTCTCATCTCATTAAATGCAGTACCTACTCAGACAGTATGCAACTTCAAAAGCACCTTAAGGGAAAATAGCTTGTTTAGCTTTGTGTATTCATGAGCCATTCCTCACATAGCATTTCACAATAGCATCCAAAGTTGAGAATTTAACTTATGCACAAAACTGGAATATCACATTAAAAAAAAATTGTGAATAAAGCAATGCTTCCATCCAGTGAGTCGAAGAGAGAAGCCACTGTACATAATAATTTTTGTACAGTATATAATAAATTACTTGCGTCCCAGAGCGCACAGACGAAACGCAATAAACGTGTAATCTAGCTTTCTGAGGCAGATGAACTCTCTGTAAGACAATTTTGGGAGGGAATTCAAAACACTTTGACACTTTCAAACTTTGCTTAGGCATTTCAGGACAACCAAAACAACATTTCAGACGCCGTGCGACGAGATCGAGTCCAGTTGTGTCGTCCCATCTCAAAGTCACATGATTTTTTTGATGCACATCAAGGAATTTATTCAGTAAATATGTTCGCACCGTAGTTTATGCGCTCTATGTTTTCTTATTGGATTAAAAAAATGTATCCGAAATGTATGTTTTTAATGCACATTTTTAGAATTTATGCTCATCTTGGCGTTTCCATCCAGCAGTATTTGATGCGATATCCCAAAATGTGCATAAAAATAGGTGGATGGAAACATAGCTTATATGTTTTGGTTCTATTGTTTTAGAATATTTTAAAGCTCAGGAGAAAGCTGTCTCCTGTTTTCGTGTTTGCATTGTTTTTTGTGGCATGCTTCACTGGCTTAGTCTCTTTGGTCTAAAATATCATGCTTGAAAAAAGATAAAAGTTAGGACACAGGTAGAGCGGTTTGAGTGCTTCAGACTAAGGCAGAGATGAGAGGAAAGAAAAAGAGGTCGCCTTGCATGAGGTTTTCTAGGATAGGGATTTTCTCTCTTTTTTCAGGTATGGTCATTTCCCTCAGTGGAAAATAGGTCGTGTTTCTTCCCATGAGGAGACACATTCTCCACAGATGCTCTCCTTGTAAGAGAAAAAAAAAAGTGCATCTGTGCTCCTGTGTGTGAGAGACGGATACGTGAGAGGGAAGTATAAGAAACGATGTCACTTATTGAGTTCACAACTGAGCATTGACATTACAGTACAGAATGGCTCTTTCAGATGTTTTTTTTCATCCTGAACAGTGTATAAGCATTCGTTTCATGTCTCACCGAATGGAAGAGAGACTCAAACATCAGTATACCGCCTTTCATGGACAACCCAGGAAGTTAGGGAAGGTCTCGTTTTTTATGTTTCGTTACAAGCTGATCACACATTGGCAACATATAGCCCCTTTAAGTGCACTTTATGGGGCCACAGTACATTACGGGCCTACGTCTCTCTTAGACTCCTAACCACACTTTAAAGAGTGGTTATGATCTACCTCAGAGAGGAGAGCAATACTCTTTTCTTCTCCAAACGAGAGTGAATGGATGGAGGATGGAGAGAGAAGAGAGAAGAACTGCTGCTACACTGCAAAGCAATGCATCTCTTAGCAGAAGCATGTCTTGCTCACAAGAGTTTATCTGGTGGAGAGAAATAGGCCAGACTAATGGAGCGTGTCACAGGGAACCGAGGCCAACAGTATTCACACCCACAGTCTGAGGACAATCGCACAGCAGTTAACTTCATTAGCAGCACCTGATACATAATCAAAGAGCATCAAAAATCTGTTACGTTTTTTTGAGTAAACATCAGTGATAGGTTTTAGGATGTTGAAACCTACTTTTATATAAAGGGACATTATGGAATCAAAGGAATAGGAAATATTTTAAGAGGTCATGAATTGAGAAATAAAATGTTCCTTTATGTTTTGGCACATAAGAGCTCATTTTATAAAAATATACTGCAAGTTTCAGAACCCAAAACTTCATCCTTAGTCCAAAAACAGCTTTTATTGAAACCAAGCTGACAAACCGATTCGTTTCGGATTTTGTCTCAGTAAGGTGTCCGCACGTGATCAGCTCCTCCCCGACTGCACGCGGCAACAGCCGATGTCGAACACACCTATTGTCTCTTTAGCCCCGCCCGTAGCCTCGTCCACCTCCTGCACTTAGCCCCGCCCACCATCTGCACTCAGCCCCGCCCACCACCTGCACTCAGCCTCGTCCACCACCTGCAGTCAGCCCCGCCCACCACCTGCACTCAGCCCCGCCCACCACCTGCACTCAGCCCCGATTTTCAGTCTCCGATTGATGTCATAGACTGACGAAAGACCACCTCTGCAGAAGAAGATCAACGCCTACTTCTACATCATTAGGCTTGTTCCAATGCTATCTCACGACCAATTTGTACGTATTTGTACGAAGTGGCTAATCTGTACAAATTCGTACGACCTCACTCATGCGACCTCACTCGCATTAATTTGTACGATTTGTCTATACTGCAGTGATGGGTAGGTTTAGGGGCGGGGTTTGAGGTTAGGTCATTTGTACGAAATTATACGAATTGACCAACTCGTCAAATTCATACGATCTAGTAGCCTGGTTAAAACCAGACCATTCTCAGTAGTAACTGAGTTATGGTCTGGCAAAGCTTCATAGACAAATCATTTCCAAAGGGGCGTCACCAACGGGCGTTGCTCAAATACCTCTCGGTGCAATTGGATAGACCTAAAACCAATCAGAGCGACGAAGGAGATGACGTATGCAGAGCGACGGAGAAATTGTATGCTGCGTTCCACTCCAGTTTTAGACACGCACTTGCAAACTTCCCTAAGCACTTCCCCTCGGGGGAATCCCCGCCGCCATTTAGTTAATAGTCCGCCTACTCTGCTAATGGACAAGCAGCGTTCTTGACAGTATCACTCAGTATATATTTTTATATTTTAAGCTACAATAAAACGAAATATAAGATAAAACACCACTCTACCTCTTTTAATTTTCATTAAAAAAAAATAAACATATTATATATATCATCTTCAATGCATGTTTATAACAAAACGAAATATAAAAAACCCAGCCTCTTTTCGTTTACATAAAAAAAAAACACACACACACACACACACATTAATGTGTGCATAATATAGGCTATGATTATCACTGTAATAAATTAAATATGACATAAAACACAACCCAGTCTCTTTTTGTTAAATGTCAGTTTATGTGTGATCAATAGCAATTATAAAAGTATAAGTAAAAGGTATAAGAAGCATTACAATAAATAAAGCAATTCAGTCAAACAAAGTCAGCGCTAGGAGACTACAACGGTAAAGTTTAATAGCTTAAAAATATAAAGTTATGAAACTTCACTTTGCCCTCAGACAAAACGATCTGTCAGGGAACAAATTATAGATTAATGAGAGCAAAGATCATCCGTTAGATCTACACGAATCATATCTGATGTTTAACCCCTACAGAGACATCAGAGCCAGCGGCAGACGGCAGAAGGACTGGCCGAGGAAAGGCGCCTCTCGTGGAGTTAATGAGCGATTGAACGCCGCTGGTCCACTGGAGCTCACAACTCCGAAAATGGCAGATATAATTTTCAAAAAGGTGCTCTCTTTATAAATAAACCACAGATTTGAGCTTTAAACAACTACATTCTCGCCTGAAAAGGACTCAAATCTATATTTTGTGAAACATTAACACTACCAGAGGGCTCTTGCTGAGACCCATTCGTTTAGCCACCAAAGGGCCAAGCTGATATCAGACTTTTGCCGAATCCAGTCGGTAAGACAGCGATAACATCTTTTTTAGATATGAAGGCTTCGAGTGTTGTTCTTTGCTCGGGTTTTAACGAAAAGGAAAAGTTTAAATCGCTTAAAACAGACGTGATAGCTGATTCAAACAAGTGATGCTCCACAGCGGCAAATCTGCTTCAACGTCGCTGCGCTGTCGTCATCGTGTAAAGCCCGCCCTAACGTTTCTGATTGGTGCCTCGATTTCTAGGCATTAGAAATGGGTTTGAATGGGCTCTTTGCCAGACTACTTGCAGAGCAAATCTAAATTTGCCGGAAGTTGTCTGGGTTTTCCCAGGCTAACGATCTAGCTAAATTTAGCAAAAAGCGATGCGCTGACCGACCGGTGGCTGACTTGAAGCAGTGCATTCCAGTTAGAAAATTTGTCCGACTTGAGCCGGCTGGTTCATTCTGCACAGCTTCTCCAGAGCGGCTGAATGAGCGCTGATGACGACAAGGCTATTCCACGATTGGCCGGATTCACCGCATGACAACGATCATGTGCGTTTCGTGTTTATTCGGACACCTTCAGTTTCACTAATGCTCACAAATCTGTATTTTTATAACAATAAAACCACTTTTCACGTGGTTGCAAAGTTATTTTGTGTTATGTTTATCAAAATAAAATTGATTAAAAAGGTAGACCAAAGTTATTGACAGTATAGGCTTATGATGAACTTTATTCTTGTACAAACAGACGCTGTATTGAGCAGTGGGCCTACAAAAAGTATTAAATAAAAATGTCTCGTTGCTTTCACACCTGCCTCATTTAGTTCAGTTGAATCACACTAGAGTTCGTTGTCCCCCTTGGTGCGGTTCATTTGGGCAGGTGTGAATGCAGCAATCACACTTGGGTGCGCACCAAACAAGTGTACCGAGTGCTCCTTGAAGAGGTTAGTCTCGGTACGCTTTCAAACGAACACTGGAGTGGTTAGTTTGTGGTGAGAACGTGATCCGACCTGGAACAGACCCAACTGCCTAAAGAACTGCACATTTTTGGACTAAACCAGTCAGCAGCGATGCACATTCGCCATTTGCAGAGCATTAAAACATTATTTTCCATCCTCACCCACGCTTCATTCTCGAAATGTATAGTTTGCCTAAAGTGGTGTATACAAACTATGTAGTACACGATGACCAGTGACACAATCAGCCAGCGTCTCTCCATATATGACTTACAAAAGCGATGTGTTGTCTGCTTATTTCACTTTATCTGTGGTAAAGAATGCAAACACAGAGCGAGGGTCACTACGGGAAGCAGAAAGTGTCCGACTTCACATCTCCGTTTTCAGCTCCTCCCCGACTGCACATGGCAACAGCCAATGCCGATGCAGCCCCGCCCACCGCCCGCACTCAGCCCCGCCCACCACCCGCACTCAGCCTCACCCACCACCCGCACTCAGCCTCACCCACCACCCGCAATCAGCCCCGCCCACTGCCTGCACTCAGCCCCGCCCCCCACCCGCACTCAGCCTCGTCCACACTCAGAGAACATTATAAAATGTTAAAGGCAGTTCATGACCCCTTTAAGATTCTTATATTTAAGACTACTTCCAGAAAAACATTTTATTGATTATAAATGCAAATTTGCTTATAAGAAAACATGTGAGAAAATTCAATGCTGCTGTACATTTAATGCTACTATCATTAAAACAAAAAGGGGGACAAACTAAATGCTAATT
The DNA here is from genome assembly GCA_023566225.1 of Romanogobio albipinnatus. Classification (NCBI taxonomy): domain Eukaryota; kingdom Metazoa; phylum Chordata; class Actinopteri; order Cypriniformes; family Gobionidae; genus Romanogobio; species Romanogobio albipinnatus. The sequence continues at coordinate 10,923,570 of CM042239.1, read as the reverse complement.
CATGTTCATTTTTCAGTTCAACTTTTCACTGAAATTATTACGCTGATCATTTGCAACTGTATTGATTTAGAAAAGTAGAAGCTTTTTCATTCGTGGTTTCAGACATTTGGCCTCCACTGTGTGTCGCTGACATCTTTAACATGATGGGATGTGTTAGGACAGGTCTAAGGACAGTATGAATGTGATATGTGCTTACTGAAGTGTAGAGGTAGCCCTCGCTGTTCATGCCTATGTAGAGTCCTGTCTTAGTGCTCTGGATGGCGACTATCCTCAGACCCACAGGAATCAAGTTGAACAGCACTGCAATTCAGAGAGAGAGAGAGAGAGAGAGAGAGAGAGAGAGAGAGAGAGAGAGAGAGAGAGAGAGAGAGAGAGAGAGAGAGAGAGAGAGAGAGAGAGAGAGAGAGAGAGAGAGAGAGAGAGAGAGAGAGAGAGAGAGAGAGAGAGAGAGAGATTTTAATCATCAGCATGGACAGTTTGAAAATTTGCAGTAATAAATGATGAACGATTTTCAATATCTCTTTTTTCAGCACATTATGAAGGATGAGAATTTCTCTTCGGTCACCTGAGGTGACACACACCGAAACAGTTTCAGCAGAACCCTGAAATGAGCTTTCAGATTCGGTGAGGCACTTTAAAGAGAAACGGTGAAATCTCCTTACACCTCGCCCTTTGTTCTACCATCACTCTGCCAGCCATAGCCAAAAGGATTTCCAGTGTTTCCTAAACTGGGATGCTAGCTCGCGGCGTGTGCATTCTGTATGACACCGGGCGGTTGCACGAGCCTGCAGATGAGAGCGTGTCTATTTTGGTGTGGAGGGTTGACCGACGGGACCGTTGGTGAGAAACGTCTTGAGCGACATGTTGACTTTAGCAGTATTGACAAATGGCCCGTGGCAATGTCTCCACGGGAGCGATGCAGATTTGAGGAGTCCCGTAGTGTCGTGACAACCGTGGGCATGACAATGCAGACCTCATCTGAACCCCAAACATTACAGACTTTAAGAAACGCTATGGAATGAAAAACACTGGAGAGCAGATCAATGACTGCAAACGTAGAAATGAAGAGAAATGGAGGGAAGGGAAATTTTCTTTCACACCCAAGATTTAGTGTCTTTTCTGGCTGTGACAAATAACGCAACAACATACAAAAATAATCCGTTTAATCCACAGCTTTAGAGGAGCTAAAGCACACAAGACAGTGCTTAGGCAAAACATTAAAATAAATAAAATAAAATAAAATAAAATAAAATAAAAAATAAATAAAATAAAATAAAATAACTTCTGCTTCAATAAGTGTCGTGGGTGCCAGCAAAGCACACAAGACAGTGCTTAGGCAAAACATTAAAATAAATAAAATAAAATAAAATAAAATAAAAAATAAATAAAATAAAATAAAATAACTTCTGCTTCAATAGGTGTCGTGGGTGCCAGCAAAGCAGACAAAACATTGAATGCTTAGTGAAAACATAAAACAAATAAAACAATAAAAAAAACAAATAAACAAATAAAATAAAATGAAATAAATGAAAAAAAAATCATACAAATAAAAAAAATAAGACAGTGCTTAGTCAAAAAATAAAATGAAATAATGAAATAAAAAAAATAATAACATAATGTCATAAATAAAATAAAATAAAATAAATACATACATACAAATTAGCCTGGATGCCAGCCAAACTTAGCCCCGCCCACAACATTTTAACTCGGGCAGTTCGGTCTGGACTTGATCCATAGAGAAGTAATTATGCCTGAACAGAAACTGTTCGGACCAATGAAATTGTCAGGGCGGGCTTTAGACGATGATGGACAGATGATAAACAGTGACGTAATCATCCACGCCATCAAAGGCGCTTGGGTTGAGTTTGTTCTAATCCTAAACGGAGAACTTGTTCGTATATGCATTCACCTTCACTATTTCTCTCAGAAATGATGATCATGTTGGTAAGTACTCTGTGTATCCTTAAATTATTTTTTACAACACCGGCAAAGATTGTTTACACTCATCTTTTTCTTCTAACGTTAGGCTACTTATTCCGGGCGTGCGTGCAGACAGGGTTGCCAAGTTTTTACAACAAAACTCGCCCAATCCCGATTGCTACTCAAAACTAGCCAAAAACAAGCCCAATAGCTTTCCGGGTGGGGGGGGTTCTCCGGGAAAAAAGGCATTTGGGGGGTAAAATATGTGTTATTTTGGCACGGCTGCTAAAATTCGCATTCCTGGGTCTGTATATCACATAATTGGGGTCGCTTCAACCCGCCGACTTGGCAACACAGTGCAGTTGAGTTCTGTTGACATTTGACCACTAACGTTATGCGTCGCTCCGTTGCTCTGATTGGTTGTAGGTCTATCCAATTGAGGTGTTTCCTGGTTCGGTTTAAACACGCCCCATAATCACAGCCCAACGGAGCAGTATCAGACTCATATTCTGACTAGAATTGAGTGTGATGACGTCAGGCTACATACAAAAAAAAAATAATAATAAATAAATAAAATAAAATAAAATAATAAAAAAATAAAAAAATAAAAAAATAAAATAAAATAAAATATTATAAATGAAATAATGAAAAAAAAAATAGATGAAATAATGAAATGAAATAAAATGAAATAACTTCTGCTTCAATATGTGTGGGTGCCAGCAAAGCAGACCTAACAGTGGAATGCTTAGTGAAAACATTAAAATAAATAAATAAAATAAACAAACAAATAAATATACAAATGAAATATATATATATATATATATAATAAAATGAAATGAAATAATGAAATGAAATGAAAAAGAAATACTACAAATAAAAAATAAAAAATAAGACAGTGCTTAGTCAAAAAATAAAAATAAATACAACTAAATTAAAACAAAAATAAAATAAATAATGAAATAAATAAAATAAAATAATGAAATAAAAAAATAAAATAAAATAAAATAAATAAAATGAAATAACTTCTGCTTCAATAGGTGTGGGTGCCAGCAAAGCAAACAAAACAGTGAATGCTTAGTGAAAAAAATAAAAAAATAAGATAAGCTTTTGTGGAGCTTCAAGGTGTCATTGGTGCCAGCAAAGCAGAAAAGACAATGGAATAGTTATATTTTTAGCTAAATAAAATACAATAAATACATAAATACATTAAACAAAGGAATAAATCAAATAAATCAAAACACTTTCCTAAGTTTGCTAAAACAAAAGCGGATCCATAACCACTCTGAGTGTGTCGGGAAAGCTTTTTTCAAATTCACTGCATGCTGTAACTATAAAAAATAAGCTTACTAAAGGGGGGAAATCTTTTAAATATATAATTATAAATGTGTAAATCTGTTAAAAGTGAGCAGACTTTTGTAAGCGTTATACAACTAGACGAGTACATACTGTAGATGAATTCAAAGCTAAGACGCATGGATTAAAAGCCACAAAATTGTCTGAAAATCAGCATCAAATGTAATGATGACAGCAGCACTAACTTTACCGAGCTCCGAATCCATTAATGATAATGAAACACCCTGAGACATTAGACAACCATCATGATGAAATGAGTTACTGCTAGAAGAAGCGTTCCATCATCAGGTTATGCACTGGCCTCTGTGTGTTTGTGTGTTTATATGCGGTGTCTTGTCACCCCAAAGCATCACTACTAAGACTGACTGTCAGTCTTTATTTATTGCCTTGGTGACTTTTGGAGAAAAAAAGACCTGGATGACAACCTAAGGTCTGCCTCTGTCAAAGTCCGTCTGTGCTCGGCATTATGGGATATGGGTCAGGGCACAAAACTTGCCTGTCATTCATCCTCTCTCTCTATTATAGAGAAGCCTTTCTTTCTTTTTTCAATATGCCTCAGCACATTGTGTTAGTACACTGTCAACAGCTCTGACGTCTCGCTGTCTGTTAAAGACCTTCAGAGTTTCTCGCTTTTCTTTTTTTTTTTTTTTTTCTTCTCCCTCCCTCCTGGGCGGGTTGAAGGAAAGTCATTAAATGTTGACATAACACTGTTAAAACTTTGTGAGCGTTTAAGTGTTCTTAAGGGGGCAATGCTGAGGAAATGATATCTGCTGTAAGTATATGTTTCATCTCTAGTTGACCATATTCACCAGATGCTTCAAAATAAAATGTCTGTCACCAGATGGACATTTATAGGATGGAAGTAAACTAATTCCATAGTTATTTTCCATTTGTTTAACCTTTCTTTCAGTTATGATAGTATTGTTTCTGTCTAGACACTGGCAGCACACCATCTTTTCTTTCTCACCGCTGTCTTGTTCTCTTTGGTTAACCTTTTCTGTGTGCCAAAAAAAGATGCCAGAATCTTGCTCTTTTAGACTCCCTCTCTTCATCTCCCTCTGGCCAAACACACTGCAGATAAATACAGTTGTCACTCTTCTTCTGAGAGCTTCATATTGAAGTATTAATATAACTAAATAAACTAAATAAAATCTGTATAATACACTCTAAAAATGCTGGGTTCTTTCACCCATGTTTGGGCCAAATATGGACAAACCCAATTGTTGGATTTTCTCTGGTCTCGGTCTCGACTCGGACTCAACCCTCTCTGAACTCGGTCTCGACTCTGACTCAACCCTCTCTGAACTCGGTCTCGACTCAGACTCAACCCTCTCTGAACTCGGTCTCGACTCGGACTCAACCCTCTCTGAACTCGGTCTCGACTCTGACTCAACCCTCTCTGAACTCGGTCTCGACTCGGACTGAACCCTATCTGAACTCTGTCTCGACTCGCACTCAACCCTCTCTGAACTCTGTCTCGACTCGGACTGAACCCTCTCTGAACTCGGTCTCGACTCAGACTCAACCCTCTCTGAACTCTGTCTCGACTCGGACTGAACCCTCTCTGAACTCGGTCTCGACTCTGACTCAACCCTCTCTGAACTCTGTCTCGACTCGGACTCAACCCTCTCTGAACTCGGTCTCGACTCTGACTCAACCCTCTCTGAACTCGGTCTCGACTCTGACTCAACCTTCTCTGAACTCGGTCTCGACTCGGACTGAACCCTCTCTGAACTCGGTCTCGACTCGGACTGAACCCTCTCTGAACTCGGCCTCGACTCAGACTCAACCCTCTCTGAACTCTGTCTCGACTCGGACTGAACCCTATCTGAACTCTGTCTCGACTCGGACTCAACCCTCTCTGAACTCGGTCTCGACTCTGACTCAACCCTCTCTGAACTCGGTCTCGACTCTGACTCAACCCTCTCTGAACTCGGTCTCGACTCGGACTGAACCCTCTCTGAACTCGGTCTCGACTCGGACTGAACCCTCTCTGAACTCGGTCTCGACTCGGACTGAACCCTCTCTGAACTCGGTCTCGACTCGGACTGAACCCTCTCTGAACTCGGTCTCGACTCGGACTCAACCCTCTCTGAACTCGGTCTCGACTCAGACTCAACCCTCTCTGAACTCGGTCTCGACTCGGACTCAACCCTCTCTGAACTCGGTCTCGACCAGTGTTAATTTCGTTGACGAATAATTTTCGTCATAATTTTCGTCAACGACCTTTTTTCACTGACGAAAACGAGACGATAACTAAATAAAAACTAGTGTTAGATGACAAAAACTATAACGAAAATCAACTGTCATTTTCGTCAACAAATAAAAACGAGATGAAAATGTTAGGGAGGGACGATTAGGGAAGAGATCCAGTCAGACTTGATGTCCGCGCACATTTGATTTGGACGTGCTGATCTAACCGCTGGAGAACACGGCGCTGTTGCGCTTCTACAGGCTCACGCATCCCCAATCCAGCGCTCCAGAGCGGCTCACAATCAATGAATAACACACATTTATGCCAGGATATTGTTTATGAACTAATGCTGATGAATAATGACAATGTTTACTTTACGATGTTTATATAGTAATACGTTTTAGACGGTTGTAGCATATTTTATCTCTTCATTTAAACTTGAATGAGCTCCTACAACTACAATAGAGGCTCAGACATTTCAAAATAAGAGTCAATGTGTATTTCCAGCTGGTTTATAATTAAAAGTCACGCATTATATATTCGTTTTTGCTTACACAATAAACTGTATTTAGTTTCATTCCCATTTAATTCATAGTCAGGAGGAAAGACCAGTATTTAACACATATTAAATAAAGTATAAGGGTTATAATAGTTAACTAAAACCATTAAAAAAAATCTTTGTTACTTAAAATTAAATAAATGTTAACTGAAATTAAAAAAAATAAATAAAAAAAGTTATTTGAATCTTTAGCTTAACATGATATAGGCTACTAACTAAAACAGAAATACAACATTTTTCTGTTTTAGATACAAACTATATAGATGTTTTTAAAAACAAACAAAAAAGTGAATTGAGCTCTCTTTTGTGAATTTTTATGTTAAAAACAAAATGATGTCAAAATGTCAGTTCAAGTGACAGTCGGTTATGTAATACTTAAATGCTTAGGCCCGGTTTCACAGACAGGGCTTAGACTAAGCCAGGATTAGGCCTTAGTTCAATTAGGACATATAAGTAACTTTTATAAACGTGCCCAAGAAAAAAACATTACAGGTGTGCATCTTGAGACAAAACAATGCCACTGACATATTTTAAGATTTGTCAGTGCAAGATTCTTTCAGTTAAAACAGCACAAACATGCATTTTAGTCTAGGACTAGCTTAAGCGTTGTCTGTGAAACCGGGGGTTAATGTATTACAATTTAACTAAACTCATTATATTTTAGGAGACTAACTCTACTGTAGATTTAGTCGACTAAAATCTTATGATATTTAGTCGACTAAAACTAGACTAAAACTAAAAACAATTCAGGTGACTAAAATATGACTAAAACTAAATGGCATTTTAGTCAAAAGACTATGACTAAAACTAAATCAAAATATGCTGTCAAAATTAACACTGGTCTCGACTCGGACTCAACCCTATCTGAACTCTGTCTCGACTCTGACTCAACCCTCTCTGAACTCGGTCTCGACTCGGACTCAACCCTCTCTGAACTCTGTCTCGACTCAGACTCAACCCTCTCTGAACTCGGTCTCGACTCGGACTGAACCCTCTCTGAACTCGGTCTCGACTCGGACTCAACCCTCTCTGAACTCGGTCTCGACTCTGACTCAACCCTCTCTGAACTCGGTCTCGACTCTGACTCAATCCTCTCTGAACTCGGTCTCGACTTGGACTGAACCCTCTCTGAACTCGGTCTCGACTCTGGCTCAACCCTCTCTGAACTCGGTCTCGACTCTGACTCAACCCTCTCTGAACTCGGTCTCGACTCTGACTCAACCCTCTCTGAACTCGGTCTCGACTCTGGCTCAACCCTCTCTGAACTCGGTCTCGACTCTGACTCAACCCTCTCTGAACTCGGTCTCGACTCTGACTCAACCCTCTCTGAACTCGGTCTCGACTCGGACTGAACCCTCTCTGAACTCGGTCTCGACTCGGACTCAACCCTATCTGAACTCGGTCTCGACTCAGACTCAACCCTCTCTGAACTCGGTCTCGACTCGGAATGAACCCTCTCTGAACTCGGTCAAGACTCGGACTCAACCCTCTCTGAACTTGATCTCGACTCAGACTCAACCCTCTCTAAATGGTCTCGACTCGGACTCAACCTTCTCTGAACTCGGTCTCGACTCGGACTCAACTCTCTCTAAACTCGGTCTCGACAACCCTCTCTGAACTCAGTCTCGACAACCCTCTCTGAACTCTGTCTCGACTCGGACTCAACCCTCTCTGAACTCGGTCTCGACTCGGACTCAACCCTCTCTGAACTCGGTCTCGACTCGGACTCAACCCTCTCTGAACTCGGTCTCGACTTGAACTCAACCCTCTCTGAACTCGGTCTCGACTCGGACTCAATCCTCTCTGAACTCGGTCTCGACTCTCACTCAACCCTCTCTGAACTCGGTCTCGACTCGGACTCAACCCTCTCTGAACTCGGTCTCGACTCGCACTCAACCCTCTCTGAACTCGATCTCGACTCTGACTCAATCCTCTCTGAACTCGGTCTCGACTTGGACTGAACCCTCTCTGAACTCGGTCTCGACTCTGGCTCAACCCTCTCTGAACTCGGTCTCGACCCTGACTCAACCCTCTCTGAACTCGGTCTCGACTCTGACTCAACCCTCTCTGAACTCGGTCTCGACTCTGGCTCAACCCTCTCTGAACTCGGTCTCGACTCTGACTCAACCCTCTCTGAACTCGGTCTCGACTCGGACTGAACCCTCTCTGAACTCGGTCTCGACTCGGACTCAACCCTATCTGAACTCGGTCTCGACTCAGACTCAACCCTCTCTGAACTCGGTCTCGACTCGGAATGAACCCTCTCTGAACTCGGTCAAGACTCGGACTCAACCCTCTCTGAACTTGATCTCGACTCAGACTCAACCCTCTCTAAATGGTCTCGACTCGGACTCAACCTTCTCTGAACTCGGTCTCGACTCGGACTCAACTCTCTCTAAACTCGGTCTCGACAACCCTCTCTGAACTCAGTCTCGACAACCCTCTCTGAACTCTGTCTCGACTCGGACTCAACCCTCTCTGAACTCGGTCTCGACTCGGACTCAACCCTCTCTGAACTCGGTCTCGACTCGGACTCAACCCTCTCTGAACTCGGTCTCGACTTGAACTCAACCCTCTCTGAACTCGGTCTCGACTCGGACTCAATCCTCTCTGAACTCGGTCTCGACTCTCACTCAACCCTCTCTGAACTCGGTCTCGACTCGGACTCAACCCTCTCTGAACTCGGTCTCGACTCGCACTCAACCCTCTCTGAACTCGATCTCGACTCTGACTCAACCCTCTGTGAACTCTGTCTCGACTCGGACTGAACCCTCTCTGAACTCGGTCTCGACTCTGACTCAACCCTCTCTGAACTCGGTCTCGACTCTGACTCAACCCTCTCTGAACTCGGTCTCGACTCGGACTGAACCCTCTCTGAACTCGGTCTCGACTCGGACTCAACCCTATCTGAACTCGGTCTCGACCCAGACTCAACCTTCTCTGAACTCGGTCTCGACTCGGACTGAACCCTCTCTGAAATCGTTCAAGACTCGGACTCAACCCTCTCTGAACTCGGTCTCGACTCGGACTCAACCCTTTCTGAACTCGGTCTCATTCAGACTCAACCCTCTCTGAACTCGGTCTCGACTCAGACTCAACCCTCTCTGAACTCGGTCTCGACTCAGACTCAACCCTCTCTGAACTCTGTCTCGACTCGGACTCAACCCTCTTTGAACTCGGTCTCGACTCAGACTCAACCCTCTCTGAACTCGGTCTCGACTCTGACTCAACCCTCTCTGAACTCGGTCTCGACTCTGACTCAACCCTCTCTGAACTCGGTCTCGACTCTGACTCAACCCTCTCTGAACTCGGTCTCGACTCTGACTCAACCCTCTCTGAACTCGGTCTCGACTCTGACTCAACCCTCTCTGAACTTGATCTCGACTCAGACTCAAGCCTCTCTAAATGGTCTCGACTCGGACTCAACCTTCTCTGAACTCGGTCTCGACTCGGACTCAACTCTCTCGAAACTCGGGCTCGACTCGGACTCAACCCTCTCTGAACTCGGTCTCGACAACCCTCTCTGAACTCAGTCTCGACAACCCTCTCTGAACTCTGTCTCGACTCGGACTCAACCCTCTCTGAACTCGGTCTCGACTCGGACGGAACCCTCTCTGAACTCGGTCTCGACTCGGGCTGAACCCTCTATGAACTCGGTCTCGACTCAGACTCAACCCTCTCTGAACTCGGTCCTAACCCTAACCCTAACCCTAACCCTAACCCTAACCCTAACCCTAACCCTCTCTAAACTCGGTCTCGACAACCCTCTCTGAACTCTGTCTCGACTCGGACTCAACCCTGTCTGAACTCGGTCTCAACTCGGACTCAACCATCTCTGAACTCGGTCTTGACTCGGACTCAACCCTCTCTGAATTTGGTCTCGACTCAGACTCAACCCTCTCTGAACTCGGTCTCGACTCTGACTCAACCCTCTCTGAACTCGGTCTCGACTCTGACTCAACCCTCTCTGAACTCGGTCTCGACTCTGACTCAACCCTCTCTGAACTCGGTCTCGACTCTGACTCAACCCTCTCTGAACTCGGTCTCGACTCGGACTGAACCCTCTCTGAACTCGGTCTCGACTCGCACTCAACCCTCTCTGAACTCGGTCTCGACTCTGACTCAACCCTCTCTGAACTCGGTCTCGACTCAGACTCAACCCTCTCTGAACTCGGTCTTGACTCGGACTTAACCTTCTCTGAACTCGGTCTCGACTCGGACTCAACCTTCTCTGAACTCGGTCTCGACTCGGACTCAACCTTCTCTGAACTCGGTCTTGACTCTGACTCAACCCTCTCTAAACTCGGTCTCGACAACCCTCTCTGAACTCTGTCTCGACTCGGACTCAACCCTGTCTGAACTCGGTCTCAACTCGGACTCAACCATCTCTGAACTCGGTCTTGACTCGGACTCAACCCTCTCTGAATTTGGTCTCGACTCAGACTCAACCCTCTCTGAACTCGGTCTCGACTCTGACTCAACCCTCTCTGAACTCGGTCTCGACTCTGACTCAACCCTCTCTGAACTCGGTCTCGACTCTGACTCAACCCTCTCTGAACTCGGTCTCGACTCGGACTGAACCCTCTCTGAACTCGGTCTCGACTCGGACTCAACCCTATCAGAACTCGGTTTCGACTCAGACTCAACCCTCTCTGAACTCGGTCTCGACTCTGACTCAACCCTCTCTGAACTCGGTCTCGACTCTGACTCAACCCTCTCTGAACTCGGTCTCGACTCGGACTGAACCCTCTCTGAACTCGGTCTCGACTCGGACTCAACCCTATCAGAACTCGGTTTCGACTCAGACTCAACCCTCTCTGAACTCGGTCTCGACTCGGACTCAACCCTCTCTGAACTCGGTCTCGACTCGGACTGAACCCTCTCTGAACTCGGTCTTGACTCTGACTCAACCCTCTCTGAACTCGGTCTCGACTCTGACTCAACCCTCTCTGAACTCGGTCTCGACTCGGACTCAACCCTCTCTGAACTCGGCCTTGACTCGGACTCAACCCTCTCTGAATTTGGTCTCGACTCGGACTCAACCCTCTCTGAACTCGGTCTCGACTTGAACTCAACCCTCTCTGAACTCGGTGTCGACTCGAACTCAATCCTCTCTGAACTCGGTCTCGACTCTCACTCAACCCTCTCTGAACTCTGTCTCAACTCGGACTCAACCCTCTCTGAACTCGGTCTCGACTCGCACTCAACCTTCTCTGAACTCGGTCTCGACTCGGACTCAACCTTCTCTGAACTCGGTCTCAACTCGGACTTAACCCTCTCTGAACTCGGTCTTGACTCTGACTCAACCCTCTCTAAACTCGGTCTCGACAACCCTCTCTGAACTCTGTCTCGACTCGGACTCAACCCTGTCTGAACTCGGTCTCAACTCGGACTCAACCATCTCTGAACTCGGTCTTGACTCAGACTCAACCCTATCTGAACTCGGTCTCGACTCGGACGCAACCCTCTCTGAACTCGGTCTCGACTCGGACTCAACCCTCTCTGAAATCAGTCTCGACTCGCACTCAACCCTCTCTGAACTCGGTCTCGACTCTGACTCAACCCTCTCTGAACCCTAACCCTAACTCGCACTTAACCCTCTCTGAACTCGGTCTCGACTCTGACTCAACCCTCTCTGAACTCGGTCTCGACTCGGACTGAACCCTCTCTGAACTCGGTCTCGACTCTGACTCAACCCTCTCTGAACTCGGTCTCGACTCTGACTCAACCCTCTCTGAACTCGGTCTCGACTCTGACTCAACCCTCTCTGAACTCGGTCTCGACTCTGACTCAACCCTCTCTGAACTCGGTCTCGACTCGGACTGAACCCTCTCTGAACTCGGTCTCGACACGGACTCAACCCTATCAGAACTCGGTTTCGACTCAGACTCAACCCTCTCTGAACTCGGTCTCGACTCGGACTCAACCCTCTCTGAACTCGGTCTCGACTCGGACTCAACCCTATCTGAACTCGGTCTCGACTCAGACTCAACCCTCTCTGAACTCGGGCTCGACTCGGACTGAACCCTCTCTGAGCTCGGTCTCGACTCTGACTCAACCCTCTCTGAACTCGGTCTCGACTCTGACTCAACCCTCTCTGAACTCGGTCGCGACTCGGACTGAACCCTCTCTGAACTCGGTCTCGACTCTGACTCAACCCTCTCTGAACTCGGTCTCGACTCTGACTCAACCCTCTCTGAACTCGGTCTCGACAACCCTCTCTGAACTCTGTCTCAACTCGGACTCAACCCTCTCTGAACTTGATCTCGACTCAGACTCAACCCTCTCTAAATGGTCTCGACTCGGACTCAACCTTCTCTGAACTCGGTCTCGACTCGGACTCAACTCTCTCTAAACTCGGTCTCGACTCGGACTCAACCCTCTCTGAACTCGGTCTCGACAACCCTCTCTGAACTCAGTCTCGACAACCCTCTCTGAACTCTGTCTCGACTCGGACTCAACCCTCTCTGAACTCGGTCTCGACTCTGACTCAACCCTCTCTGAACTCGGTCTCGACTCGGACTCAATCCTCTCTGAATTCGGGCTCGACTCTGACTCAACCCTCTCTGAACTCGTTCTCGACTCGGACTGAACCCTCTCTGAACTCGGTCTCGACTCGGACTCAACCCTCTCTGAACTCGGTCTCGACTTGAACTCAACCCTCTCTGAACTCGGTCTCGACTCGGACTCAATCCTCTCTGAACTCGGCCTCGACTCTTACTCAACCCTCTCTGAACTCGGTCTCGACTCGGACTCAACCCTCTCTGAACTCGGTCTCGACTCGCACTCAACCCTCTCTGAACTCGGTCTCGACTCTGACTCAACCCTCTCTGAACTCGATCTCGACTCGGACTCAACCTTCTCTGAACTCGGTCTCGACTCGGACTCAACCTTCTCTGAACTCGGTCTCAACTCGGACTTAACCCTCTCTGAACTCGGTCTTGACTCTGACTCAACCCTCTCTAAACTCGGTCTCGACAACCCTCTCTGAACTCTGTCTCGACTCGGACTCAACCCTGTCTGAACTCAGTCTCAACTCGGACTCAACCATCTCTGAACTCGGTCTTGACTCAGACTCAACCCTATCTGAACTCGGTCTCGACTCGGACGCAACCCTCTCTGAACTCGGTCTCGACTCGGACTCAACCCTCTCTGAAATCAGTCTCGACTCGCACTCAACCCTCTCTGAACTCGGTCTCGACTCTGACTCAACCCTCTCTGAACTCGGTCTCGACTCAGACTCAACCCTCTCTGAACTCGGTCTTGACTCGGACTTAACCTTCTCTGAACTCGGTCTCGACTCGGACTCAACCTTCTCTGAACTCGGTCTCGACTCGGACTCAACCTTCTCTGAACTCGGTCTCAACTCGGACTTAACCCTCTCTGAACTCGGTCTTGACTCTGACTCAACCCTCTCTAAACTCGGTCTCGACAACCCTCTCTGAACTCTGTCTCGACTCGGACTCAACCCTGTCTGAACTCGGTTTCAACTCGGACTCAACCATCTCTGAACTCGGTCTTGACTCGGACTCAACCCTCTCTGAATTTGGTCTCGACTCGGACTTAGCCCTCTCTGAACTTGGTCTCGACTCGGACTCAACCCTCTCTGAACTCGGTCTCGACTCGGACTCAACCTTCTCTGAACTCGGTCTCAACTCGGACTCAACCCTCTCTGAACTCGGTCTTGACTCTGACTCAACCCTCTCTAAACTCTGTCTCGACAACCCTCTCTGAACTCTGTCTCGACTCGGACTCAACCCTTTCTGAACTCGGTCTCGACTCGGACTCAACCCTCTCTGAACTCGGCCTTGACTCGGACTCAACCCTCTCTGAATTTGGTCTCGACTCGGACTCAACCCTCTCTGAACTCGGTCTCGACTTGAACTCAACCCTCTCTGAACTCGGTCTCGACTCGAACTCAATCCTCTCTGAACTCGGTCTCGACTCTCACTCAACCCTCTCTGAACTCTGTCTCGACTCGGACTCAACCCTCTCTGAACTCGGTCTCGACTCGCACTCAACCTTCTCTGAACTCGGTCTCGACTCGGACTCAACCTTCTCTGAACTCGGTCTCAACTCGGACTTAACCCTCTCTGAACTCGGTCTTGACTCTGACTCAACCCTCTCTAAACTCGGTCTCGACAACCCTCTCTGAACTCTGTCTCGACTCGGACTCAACCCTGTCTGAACTCGGTCTCAACTCGGACTCAACCATCTCTGAACTCGGTCTTGACTCAGACTCAACCCTATCTGAACTCGGTCTCGACTCGGACGCAACCCTCTCTGAACTCGGTCTCGACTCGGACTCAACCCTCTCTGAAATCAGTCTCGACTCGCACTCAACCCTCTCTGAACTCGGTCTCGACTCTGACTCAACCCTCTCTGAACTCGGTCTCGACTCAGACTCAACCCTCTCTGAACTCGGTCTTGACTCGGACTTAACCTTCTCTGAACTCGGTCTCGACTCGGACTCAACCTTCTCTGAACTCGGTCTCGACTCGGACTCAACCTTCTCTGAACTCGGTCTCAACTCGGACTTAACCCTCTCTGAACTCGGTCTTGACTCTGACTCAACCCTCTCTAAACTCGGTCTCGACAACCCTCTCTGAACTCTGTCTCGACTCGGACTCAACCCTGTCTGAACTCGGTTTCAACTCGGACTCAACCATCTCTGAACTCGGTCTTGACTCGGACTCAACCCTCTCTGAATTTGGTCTCGACTCGGACTTAATCCTCTCTGAACTTGGTCTCGACTCGGACTCAACCCTCTCTGAACTCGGTCTCGACTCGGACTCAACCTTCTCTGAACTCGGTCTCAACTCGGACTCAACCCTCTCTGAACTCGGTCTTGACTCTGACTCAACCCTCTCTAAACTCTGTCTCGACAAACCTCTCTGAACTCTGTCTCGACTCGGACTCAACCCTTTCTGAACTCGGTCTCGACTCGGACTCAACCCTCTCTGAACTCGGCCTTGACTCGGACTCAACCCTCTCTGAATTTGGTCTCGACTCGGACTCAACCCTCTCTGAACTCGGTCTCGACTTGAACTCAACCCTCTCTGAACTCGGTCTCGACTCGAACTCAATCCTCTCTGAACTCGGTCTCGACTCTCACTCAACCCTCTCTGAACTCTGTCTCGACTCGGACTCAACCCTCTCTGAACTCGGTCTCGACTCGCACTCAACCCTCTCTGAACTCGGTCTCGACTCTGACTCAACCCTCTCTGAACTCGGTCTCCACTCGGAATCAGCCCTCTCTGAACTCGGTCTCGACTCAGACTCAACCTTCTCTAAACTCGGTCTCGACAACCCTCTCTGAACTCTGTCTCGACTCGGACTCAACCCTCTCTGAACTCGGTCTCGACTCGGACTCAACCCTCTCTGAACTCGGTCTCAACTCTGACTCAACCCTCTCTAAACTCTGTCTCGACAACCCTCTCTGAACTCTGTCTCGACTCGGACTCAACCCTCTCTGAACTCGGTCTCGACTCGGACTTAACCCTCTCTGAACTCGGTCTCGACTCGGACTCAACCCTCTCTGAACTCGGTCTCCACTCGGAATTAGCCCTCTCTGAACTCGGTCTCGACTTGGACTCAACCCTCTCTGAACTCGGTCTCGACTCAGACTCAACCCTCTCTGAACAGTCTTGACTCGGACTCAACTCTCTCTGAACAGTCTTGACTCAGACTCAACCACCCTCTTCGTGGTGTGAACGGGGGTGGTTTTTGATAACATTGTTGTCTGTACACGAAAAATACAAAAGAAAAACATTTCTGTTTTTAGTACACTGTTGTTGTGTGTCATGATCCCAGCCTATGTTTCCCTGGTTCTTTGTGGACGTTTATGTAATTTCCTGTTCTGTGCCATTTTTTTTTATTCTTTAGTTTTTTTTTCTTCTGTGATCATTCCCAGGTGTGTCTTGTTTGCCTATTACCCCTCTAGTATTTAAACCCCAGTGTTTCTTGTGTTCCTTGTCGAGTCTTGTCCTACAGGGATGTACGTTTGGTGTTACATTGTGCTACAGAATGTAGAGTGCTGTTATCTGTTCCCTGGTTTTCTGGTCTCTCTGATTTTGTTATGTTTATTTTGTTATTAAACTCTTTGCGTTTGGATCCAGCTCTGTCTTTTTTTTTTAGTTCAGCCAGTGTTACAGAAGACTCGACCACAATGGATCCAGCAATTAGTTTAATTTGGCTCCGACAAGGCAACCGTACCCTCGAGGACCACACCAAAGACTTTTGGGATATTGCCTGCCTCACAGACTTCCCAAACTTCACCCTCATTGACTTTTACTGCCAAGGACTCAATAACCTCTACCAACCCATACTCATTTGTGATGGTCCTCGGGGGTCGCTGGTGGAATTCCTGGACTATGCTGCCCTTCAAATAAGTGGTTCATCTTATACTGTGGGGGTAGTAGAGGAGGATTTTAACATGGCTGCAATGCCAGAATCTCCAGCTGTCATGGTCGCCACGCCAGGGTCTATTCATGTCATGGCCGCCATGCCAGAGCCTCTGCACGTCATGGCTGCCAAGCCAGAGCCTCTTCACATCATGGGTCCTCATCAAAGTCATCAGCTGTCATGGACGCCACTTCAGTGTTTCCGGCCGCCATGAACGTTGCATCTGAAGCTACCAAGGCAGTCCCCAGGCATCTGAAACTGGCTTCCAGTGTGGCAGATTCCCAGCTGATGTCAACACGAACAGCCGGCATCCCAAGACAAGCACCATCTGGCCCACCGGCCTCAGCATTCTCAAGCCTGCCGTCCCAGTCTGTCCCAGAGGTTGTACACTTGTCCTCAGTACTCTCTGTAAAGGCGGCAGTCATTTTGTGTGTTTGGGCTCTCCAGTCCATGAGTCCTCTCCAGAGCCCACTCCTGTCCCAGAGCTCAGTCCTGAGTTGGTTCCAGTACACGAGTCCTCTCTAGAGCCCACTCCTGTCCCAGAGCTCAGTCCTGAGTTGGTTCCAGTCTGTGAGCTCCCTGTCTGCCCTGATACGACCACCAAGGTCGTCCTTCCTGTTTGCCCTGGTACGACCACAGAGGTCGTCCCTGAACTTCATGTCTATCCTGATACAACCACAGAGGTCGTCTGTGAACTTCCTGTCAGCCCTGTTATGGCTATGGAGGCTATAACCGAACACTCTACCTTTTTTGATACAGCCTTTTGTTCCAATTTCTAGTTTGTTTCCATAGTTACTCACTGGCTAATATATAAGTCCCAGCTGTTCCTTGTTTAGTTGCTCATCATCTTGTGTATTTAAACCCTGTTTGTTTGGTGTCTTTGGTTTACAAAGCTGTCAAATTCTTTACTCAAGTTCTGTCAACTGTTGCACATGTTAGATATAGTGTCACAATTACCCATTTTATTTTTTCACTCTGAGATTGAGACAGAATTCCATCCACACAAAGCACAATAATGTAGGGAAATCTCTCCTGTGTTTAAATTTTGGTATGACTCCTAAACTTTGCAGTGCCTGTGTTCCCTTTTGTGAAGACTTTTACCAAGTCAGAGTATAGTTTTTATTATTATTTTCTTTACTTGAAGACATTCAGTATAGGAGAAGGTGAGGCAGAAAAGTTTAAAAATGCTGTAATAAGGACAGATTTAGTTGCAAAGAAACCAACTCCACCTGACTCTCTCTCTCTCTCTTATCTTTTCAAGTGTATGTACTTGAGCAGGGGTGAAATGCATGATCAGCTCAAGATGTTCATTGGCTAAGTGTGAAATACACACACACACATACACACACACACACACACACACACACACACACACACACATACGGGTTTATGTGGTTTATGAGGACACTTCAGCCCAAACCAGTTGTTTGGTGTATTATGGGGACACCCCTTTCCACTTGCTCTACAGTGATGTGGAGGGTATCAAAAATTTTGTTCTGAGCCATACAACACAGATTTCACTTCAGAATTTGTATACACACAACACAACTTATAATATAACAACCTGACTATATACTTAATTATGAGGACACCTTAATTAAGTGTCTAAGCCCCGCCTATGACAAAACCAAAATTATAAGGACAGTGGATACACACACACACAAATGACATTAATGTGTATTAGAGGGACAAACATGAATTAATGGGACATGGCAATACACAAACACAAACGTGAAGGCATTGTGCATTATAAGGACACACCTGATTTATGAGGACAAATGAACACAAACACATCCTCACCTGTGGCTCAGACTCCAACACTCAAGGACCGGCTATTTGTGTGGTCACATGACCATATGACATTTGAACAGACATGAGGACATATAACAGTACACACCTTCAGAGAATAAGACGTTTATTAGTACTTGTTTACAACATTACAGCTGTTGCCCTGACAATATTACATAAATCACAAGATACACTAATGCATGGAGATGAAGAACTTGAAACCTTTCATAAACATAATTATTAACAAAAATTACTGAACATAAATTAATGGTACAGTTGACCCAATAATGAAAAATAATTGTCATACCATAAAGTTTTTCTAAACCTTTATGAGTTTCTTTGTTCTGCTGAACCCAAAGGAAGATAGTTTGAAGAATGTTGGTGATCAGACGAGTTCCACAGCACAGAAAAAACACTTACATTCTTCAAAATATCTTCTGCTCTGTCAAAAAGATGAAAGAGAATCACAGGTTATGAGTAAATGAGGACAATTTAAATATCCCTTTAAAGCTTTCAACACAAGTTTAAGACATTCCATACATTATATCAAAACTAAATGACCAGCAGCAACAAAACAAAACAAAACATGGGTAACACTTTATAATAACGTTCAGTTATAAGTTATTAGATAATGAACGAATCATTTACAAAACATGACATTCATACATGATTATTAAGTGATATGCTAACCATTTACAAATGTGCTGTTTATTATCGAACAATTGTAAATCATGAAATAAATCAAAAGAGATCAATAGTAGATGTTTGAGTTATTAGTTGATGCACTATTTATCACTTATAAATTAATGGAGTATTTATGTCAAACTTCTTTTAGTGTCGTCTCAATAAACAATGGGTAATCTTGAACAAATGATGAACAGACCATTAGTCAATGATCAGTAATTTATCGATGCATCTTTAAGTTTTCAGCTGTTCTGTGTTCAAAAGCACACACACATGCAGGATGATTGAGAAGATGATTAGTTTTGAAGCTGATAATCATGTGTAAATGCCTGTGAAGCGGTTTGATCAGGTGCTGTAGAGCGGTTAAAGAGGAGACAGTGTTCTAACCCTCAGCGCTCAACACTTACACTAGTGTTCAACACCTGTGCAACTCATTTACAACACTTTCTGCATCCCCTAAAGTCTACACTACACTTATATATGAATACATGCTATAGCATACCACTAATCATTTATGAATGTATTAACCAATAACTTCTAAATGACTGATAACTGAATTAACAAAACATTCACAAAATGTTAGCATATTACTTAGTCATTTATGAATGTCATGTTTTGTAAATGATTAGATCATCATTATCTAATAACTTATAACTGAACATTATTATAAAGTGTTACCCAAACATTTTGCAACAATTTCCTCTTTAGTGCTAATCCCCGATTCCTGCCAAAGTCTGGTCTGTTTTGCGGAGTGTGAGAAGCTAAAGCAGGACTCCTGCTCCGCAGTTTACCCACTGAAATGTGCTCAGTTCTGCAGAGATTCTCCTGGAGATCATATCTGTGGTTTTCTTCTCACCTCGCCCCTTTCAGAAGATTCAACAATCACTACAAAAGAGGAAATAAGGAGCTTTAAAAAGAATCACATATTAAATTGCAATATTGGAAGAAAAATCTGATTAGATTATTTTCCAAACTCGTTCAGCCCCAATTTAAATGTTATCCAAGGTAATGTTCCTGTTCTTTTATGCATTATAGTATGTCAGGTGTGTGTGGCTTACACCTGGTTTATGAGGACACGTGTTTTATGAGGACATCATAAGATGTTCCTGATGTTTTACTTGACTGAAGAATCTCAGTGTGTGTGTGTGTGTGTGTGTGTGTGTGTGTGTGTGGCTTACACCTGGTTTATGAGGACATGTGTTTTATGAGGACATCATAAGATGTTCCTGATGTTTGACTTGACTGAAGAATCTCAGTGTGTGTGTGTGTGTGTGTGTGTGTGTGTGGCTTACACCTGGTTTATGAGGACATGTGTTTTATGAGGACACGTGTTTTATGAGGACATCATAAGAAGATGTTCCTGATGTTTGACTTGACTGAAGAATCTCAGTGTGTGTGTGTGTGTGGCTTACACCTGGTTTATGAGGACACGTTACAGGGATATGGAATAACACACTTTAACACAACTCATGGTTGACTCAAAGTGCTGTACAATACACGTGAAGTCAAACATAATAGAAAGACAATACAAACAATACAGTAGATAAGTTATACCTGGTTATAAGCTAACCCTAAAAAACTCTAACCCTAGTAAACGATATAGTAAACCTATAGTCTGGCGGCCCACCAGTTTCATAATGAACCAAACATATTTTTCTGGTGTTTTCAGCGTATCAGTTCACAGTAAGTGCAGTGAACTCCATCTCTGCATGTGCTGTGAGTTTAATGTGCATTTGGGAATGCAACTCCACCAGTTACGCTTTGTCATATGTACATCATTTCCAACACTTTTGTGGACTGATTATTACTGTATTTATTTCCCCAGCTCAAATATGAGTCTTCTATATCGGTAATGGCCACAGTGAGCTGAGAATTATGGGTTATCAGTATCAATTCTAATATTCCTTATCAGTGCACCAGTGTCCTTGTAATAACATGTGTCCTCATAAACCTGGTGTAAGACACACACACACACAACACTGAGATTCTTCAGTCAAGTCAAACATCAGGAACATCTTATGATGATGTCCTCATAAAACATGTGTAAGCCACACACACCTGACATACTGTGATGCATAAAAAGACAGGAACATTACCTTGGATAACATAAACCGTTAAAATAATCGAACAAATGCTAAATAGGTTATGTAAAGTTTTCCGTACCGTGCATTTCCTTGGCCACTCAGAATCACTGTAATTATATGTGATCTCTTCATCAGGACAGATGCTCCTTACAGCAAATAAGCATAGGTGAAGTTTTTCCTATCCACACGGATCGTCTTCATCCAGCTGTTTGGGTTCATATGGTCAGAGATCATCCAAGGGAACCGCCATCTCGGCTGATTGACACTAAATAAATGACAATTCAACTTTCAATTAAGAATTCTTATTCCTGTTAGACACACAAAAAAGACAATATTAGAGCTGAAAATCTAATAACAAATATTCAAATATATTCTTTGTGATCACCAATTATTTAATAGTTTAATAGCTTTTGGTATTAAGATGTGTTTTGGTCGATCGGATCACAAGTGGATGATGCTAAATACAGGTGTAAATGGAGTCTAAAACATTTTGAGCTCGTCAACTTTCAACCACTTCCAGGAGTTGGAAAATGCATTCAACCGGATTGCTTTCGTAGTGTAAACGTCTGTGGTAGAATGTGTTCGAACAGTCACAAAAGACCGCCTGCTCTCCGCCGACTGACCTAATGTGGAAACTAGAGATGCTCCGATACCAGTATTGATATTCGTGTGTAGTGTTTGCGTCCAGACAAAGAAACACAGACAACAGAGCAAACACAGAGCACAATGTGAATATCAGAGAAAGATGAAGAAAATGTATCTAATAAACAGAATATTAAACAAATGAAATATCCATACTATAGCTGCTGTGCACGAAATTATCGCTGGAAATTATGGCCCATAATTATACAGACTTCTGTTGCATGCTCTTGACTGCTGACCACTCACCAGCACACATTTGGATTAAAAATACACTGTATATGCAAGTAAAAACTTTAACTATTACATGATTTTTGTATAATTAGTGGTTCTTTGTGTTATTACAGGAAGGCGGTACAGTTATCACAAAGTTTTCAAGAAGTTTTCAGTGGGCAAACATCCAAAGCACGCGCCCAAAAAGCTGCCTCTTAGACACTGCGCAAATGTCTTTCATATCTTCTTGCACTTGAACAGACCAAATTATTCAAACAAAATTGTCAAAATAAAACCTAGTCGGTTATGTCTTAAGTGAACGTAAACAACCGAAAGAAAAACACGTGTGTAACAGCATGTTGGATATGTGCAGCTCTTAAAGTGATAGCAGCCTAATAAACCTGCTGGTAATCTAATCAATGGTAATCTAACAACAAAAGACAGCTCTACATATTCACTATTAAATTAAAGATAAAATATGATTCAGCAGGCCCAGTGCTCTCTCCCATCTCATGGCCATAGTGTGGCAGAAATGTCACCAGAATGTGTGAAAAACAATCTATTTAATGAGTTCTTGAACCGCTGTGTCTCCGAGCAACACTGTTTTATTTCTCAAAGAATCAACGTATTTGAACGAATCAGATGAGTAAAATTATTTATTTAAGCTTCCCATTCATAAATAAAGTTTGCAATTTGAACAAATCGGTTGAATGAAGGATTCAACTCACTCAATACAGCACCATGATGGCCATTTTAATTTCAGATTTGAAAAGTAGCCTATTATTTAATTAATTATTAGCTAGACTAATCAGGCTACATCTTCAAACGTGTAATTAGATTACTTTACCATTTACTCTCTTTCTAAAAACCATTCCATTACTTGTTATTACTAAGTAGCCAACTTTCTAAAGCCCATATCAACCTCGACCAGTTGAACAATATAAATATAGACATGATACTGCTCTTTTAATTCTATCAAATAAATAATATAAAACTGCATAAATTATTATTGAACTGACCAAAGTGTTTAAAGGGTGAAGGTTACATTACATTTTAACAAAAGATGTAAAATTTTGATCTGACATAAGAGGACACAGATATGGCATTTAATGCATTTAAAAATACTGTTCATCTCTGGCTTCATTGCTCAGTGTTATTTCAGGGTTTTGATCTTTCCTCGACTCTGGCGAGGCTAGGCATTAAGGGTGTGAACCTACACTGGTCTCACGGTTCAGTTACGATTATCATGCCATCGGTTCGGTTCAATATCACGATGCCTCACAATGCATTGACGTTGCACTTTATCCTCATGTATATAATTTTGTCAGTCAGTTAAATGAACTGAACCTTTAATTTTACCTGCTCAAAGAAAACATGCTTCTTGAATGTATCAAACAAAACTCAAGTCTGGGCACAGAAGACAACAGGAGCGTTTAGAACAAATACACAAAACTAAAAGCCACTTCAGGAGGAGGTCTGGGCCGCATTACAGTGAAAGCTAAAGTATAAATGCATCTGGTTGTGGAAACAATTTACTCCTCCCAACAATGTTAAAAAATAAACGTGTGAGAGCGTGTTATGGGCTATATGTTATAGCCAGATATGACAGCGCTACTAAAGCACACATCGCAGCAGACGAGCAGCTGAGTATCTCTTTATCAAGCCAGTGCACACACTACCGCAAATAAAACCGAAAGCAAGTCACAGGTGCTCAACAACATACAATCATATTCATTAAAAGTAAAGAAACCGAATGATCTCACCAGCGCTGTTGCCGCACTCGCTCATATTGCGGTCTTTGATTGTGAAATTAGCTGATGATTAATAAAATGCAGCTCATATCTGTTGATTTCAGTGACATTAACTACATTAAATCTGCATATTGTGCGGGAATTGGAGATCGGATTAATATCCGTTTTGCGGAGATACAGTTATGTGACCAACTGTAAATGAAATAATTTTGATAAATCAGATAGATATCTGATCTGTAAAATCGCATGACCAGGTGTAAACAGGCCCTTTAAGAACTCTAACATTGATATAATTTGATCTATTTTGGCAGAGCTGAGTCCGCTTGGCACTGACAGGCGTTAACAGCTCACGATGAAAACGGCTGACGTGGTTTCTCAAGTTAGTGGTATTACCCCATGCACATTTGATTTGTGCGTGACATGATTTACACACAGCGCGTGTCTTCTCCAGGTCGTGCTTACCAGGTTGTTCATAAAAGCCGAAATGTGCCCAGATGTCTGCTTTTACAGTAGTTGGAGCATTTTTAACTACTCATACTTGCGTCTCGCCTCCATCTACCATTGTATGCTACCACAACAACACATGTACGTGACAAATGATGGCAGAAAAGCATCAGTACATTATAATCGGTTATGGTCTATTACTGAACCAATACCGAATCGTCCTCATCTGCATCACGATGCATCGAAGAAACGATTAATTCCGACACCCCTACTAGGCATGTTGCATATTAATTGCTCTAGGAACCTCAGAGTTTTTTTCATTTTTGTGTATTTTGTGCTACTCTATAATGATGTTGTAGTTGAGGTTATTTGTAGCGTATAGGGCCCAAACATAAACTCAAGCCCAGAGCCCCTAGTCCTACCCTGATTCTATTTATTTGTGCTACTGCTTGCATTTAGCCCTGCAAATATAGAGTTCCTTTCAAATCCTGCCTCTTTTGTTATAAAATGTAGTTGTTATGGGGAAAAATAATGTTAAAAGTCTGGGCCCACCAGGAATTTTAATTGGCCCATCCTGCATCTCAAAGCTGGAGCCGGGCCTGTGATACAGCAATAGAATGAACAGTGGAAGTAACAGTAGCTCCTATAATACAGTTTAACAGGCATAATTAGGCATGAAAATAACTGAAGGATATCTATTTGCTAAGCCAACTCAATTTGATTAATATTCTCTACCCAATATTTTTTATAATTAAAAGGGCAATGAAAATACAAGGTATTGGTACTATCGGTAAGTCGGTAAGTACTAAAAATGAAAGTATTGTATCGGATTCGTTCTGGAAAAAGTGGTATCGGTTCATCCCTAGCGTAAACATTATGGGAAGTGTGCAAGACAGACGTGATTTAAACTTTGTCAGCTAATTACCCAAGTTTGGTATGAAGAGGAAAAACGTAAAGTACCATGTTCTCTCTCAGCATTCCTGATTTCTAACACACATTCACCGTGTTCGGCTGGTCTCCGCTCGCATTCATATGTAAATTGTGCGAGTTGTCGTATAACATTATAACAGTATAACAGTATACACACTAATGTAATTAGTTATAAAGTCTTCGGGTTTAGTTGTCGTGTTTCATAGGAAGAGCGCTATTCTGACTACATTAGATTAGATTAAACTTTATTGTCATTACACAAGTACAGGTACAAGGCAACGAAATGCAGTTTAGATCTAACCAGAAGTGCAATAGCAGCAAGTGCAGGATATACAACGGTTGCATAAGTGCAGGACATGGATATGTACTGAATATATATATAAATATGTTCAGTACATATCCATTATGCAACCGTTGTATATCCTGCACTTGCTGCTATTGCACTTCTGGTTAGATCTAAACTGCATTTCGTTGCCTTGTACCTGTACTTGTGTAATACCACATAACTTAGATAATAGATTTTGTGCAAATATAAGTTGCAATATCATGTTGATATTTTTTAAATATCTGCATTATCGTATAAAGGATGCGTTCTGTTGAGTTAATAACCTTCTAGCAAAGCGCTTCAGTTTATGGGTCATTCTCTTCAGCAGAGCTCAAACAAGTTATTTAAGTCATATTAAAGAGGTTTACTATCACTGTAATATTAAAATTGTTTCATTTAAAAATATATACAGTATATAAAGCATTGATGCATTATTATTAATAACTGGCACCTTTATTGTTCTCGCAATATTTTAATCAACAATATGGTTTGATTTAAATCATTTTCTTATTCTCCGTGCGGAGACTTATCCATGGCACAGGCATTTTGATTCTTTATATGTAGCCTAAGTCATGTTGGCCAATGACTTGTTTGCATTATTTAGGTATTAGGGCTGGGCGATAAAACGATAACTATATGTATCGCGATAGACACGTAATCGATATCAATAAAAAATGTGTTCGATAATTTTTTTTTCTTCGTTGGAAGAAACCAGAGGTTGCGAAGCAAGTTTGGTTGCATGAACAAAGGCACTCGCTCTCTGGTAACCTAGCAACGTAGGGAGTGACAGGCTAACAGCCAATCATGTAACAGTATCAGTTTGGTTGACCACCTCCGCTGACAGTGTGTTCGTTTGGGGACGTGTTTATACTCGACGCGCTCGCCGTTAAGCTATTCTTCAGCTGAATCCGAAATCGCCCCCTAAACCCTCAAATCACTATTCCCTACTTTAGTCCACTGATACAGTTCACTTGAAGGAGTGAATGAGAACGAGTGAGTGAATTCGGACAGTGTGTACATCGGCTGTACACTCGTTATTGCGGTGCATTGTGGGATAGAATGAGTGCACTCAATAACGTCCACTATGGTTTTGGAAACCACTACAAATGGCTGTCCCTTCAAATACTGCCCTATTTAAGGGTATAGGGGGCGATTTCAGAGTCAGCCTTTGAAACACATGCAGAGGTGATGTTAATCTGCATCACTGCCTTATGACAAAACATCTAAACGCTAACAGATACAAATAAATAACGGAACCACTGCACCTTAATGTTAAGAGACAACTGTTAAGTGTTCATTGTGATTTTAGACTTGTGTTTATATTTTAATTATTTGAGTGTTTTCTATGGTTGTGTTGACATTTCTGCCTTTATAACTGAGGGGATTATAATCAGAGGAAGGTTACGTTTAAAATAAAAATGTTTAAATGTATCATATTTTTCTCCTGGTCCTTATTTTAAACAGGTCATAATAAATATAAATAATTATCGATATCGACCGATATGAAACACTTATATCGTGATACAGTTTTCAGCCATATCACCCAGCCCTATTAGGTTTTATTTTGTTTTTGTCAGGCAGTGGGTTCTCTTACGAGAGGTTCTCTCGTATTGCGTAAGTTCCTTACGCTACGGGAAAGTATTCTTTCTTCGAGATTTCTGAAAAACCCAAAATTATCCTTAATTTTGTAACATTGTCAACGCAGTGCGGCAGCCTGGCAGACCATAGCAGGCTATTCCAGCGTGCCATTGGCTGCTCTGCTGGCAACTGCAGCAGCCTATCGGTGAGCCCGCGTGACGTGGCGACCAATGAGGGCGCTTCGCGCCCACCTGGCTTCATTTGCCTACAGGTGGGGCGTGGCCACGTGTATATAAGCAGGGCTCACGGGCTGCATATTCGATTTTCTTTTCTTCAGCGAAGCCCTTCGCATCGCTGGATCTGGAACCCGCCGCCGTTGAACGTGCAGACGAGCAAGCAGAGGACAGCGCCTGAAGAAGCCGGCAGCATCGCGCCACCTTCAGCCATCCGTGCCTGCTCTGCTATCCGGCAGCATTATATCCTTTCATTGCACGTGTTCTCGCCGTTGCGTCACACGTTTCATAAAAGAGCACGAGCGTTTTTATCAAAACGCCTCGTTCCACCTGCGGCTCGTGCCACGTGCAGCTCAGCACCAGAGACCGCCATGTGTCTGCGCTCTCTGTCTGGGCCGTGACCACGCCGCCGCCGCCTCCTCGCGGGCGAATGCCCCGAGTGTGAGGAACTCTCTATGTCGACCCTGCGGGCTCGACTCGAGCAGTTTTATGACGACATCACTCCGCTGTTCCCCCCCCTCTGTTCAAGCCGCGCCACCGCGCCGCTTACAAGAGATGGTTGAAATGAACGGTCTCGGAGCGAGCCTCCTCCCCCTCTGTTCAAGCCGCGCCGCTTACAAGGGATGGTAGGAATGAACGGTCTCGGAGCGAGCCTTCTCCCCCTCTATTCAAGCCGCGCCACCGCGCCGCTTTCAAGGGATGGTAGGAATGAACGGTCTCGGAGCGAGCCTCCTCCCCCTCTGTTCAAGCCGCGCCACCGCGCCGCTTGCAAGGGATGGTAGAAATGAACGGTCTCGGAGCGAGCCTCCTCCCCCCCTCTGTTCATGCCGCGCTGATGCGCCGCTTATATACAAGGGATGGCAGAAATGCACGGTCCTGCAGCTCTCTTTACGTTACAAGAGAGCTGTTCCACCCTCGCGCACATTTTTCAGTCCCCTCATGAGTTCAGGCGACTGGAATTGTTCATATTGCTGTACACGAGCCTGTTAAGACACGCACGCCAGCAAACATACGCCGTCATAAGACATGACGCTGACATATGCTCTCCAACGAACCCGCACTCCCCCCTCTTGGACCGCGCAGATTGCGCCGTTCACAAGGAATGTGAGTGCGCTCGGTCACGAGCACGTTCAGCGCGCGCGCACGTGCGCGCGCCGCACTCACCGGGAAATTAACAGAGGGTGTTTTCGTCCCGCTGTGGCCGGACGAACCGCCATTCTCTAGCATTTCTCAGCCCCCTCTCCAATTCAGGCGGCTGGAAATATTACTATTGCAGTAACGAGCCTGTCTTTTATGCACGCACGATTGCCAACAAGCACGAGGACGTACTGCTGTATGCTCGCGCTAACTGAACGCTATTGTGTCCCTCCCGGTAGCACAGTGGCAAAATCAGCGGCTGAAACGCCGGAGACCCGAGTTCGAGCCCAGCTCTCGCGGCAGATAAAAATGTTTTACTGTCCGCTTCCCCGGGCTCGCGGCCAGCTTTTCTTACATACAGAAAGCTAACTCGCACCACGTGGTGCTCGAGTATTTTTGGACGTCTATACATAAGGAGAGAAAAGACGGTTAAGTCCCGCTGCGGCCGGACCACCGTTAAAACTCTGTTTTTCCTGTCAGTCCCCACTCCTGTGGCTACTGCAGATGTTTTCCACGCAGCCTACGAGCCGGCGAACTCGCCCTCTCGCCTGTTTCCAACTGTAGCCCCTCCAAAGTCCTCCTAGCAGAGGGGGGAAGCGACGGTTAAGTCCCGCCGTGGTCGGACCACCGTCAAAACTCTTCTTCCTGTCAGCCCCCACTCCTGTGGCTGCTGCAGATGGCTCTCACGCAGCAAACGAGCCGGCAAAACTGCCCTCTCGCCTGTCTACAACCGCCGTTTTTATGACGAACCAGAGAAATCACGAAGTTGCCTTTTTTCTGGTTGCACGGCTCACGCCGTATGTGTTTTCAAATGCAGTAAACGTGCCCACTTTTGTGTTCACCCCTGCACCCAAGCACCACAAATCCCGTGTCTCTCACTCACATAAAGCGGCCACCGGCCGCTCGAGTGCTAGAGTTAGGTCACGTGTCCGCTTATTTGCGCCCACGCCTAATCACCACACGCGCTGTCACACAGCCACTCTTAACCGGTCATGTTCCACGCGTAAGAGTTGTGCCCGCTCAAACGCGCTCACACATTTTCGCGAACATTCTGCCCCCGGCGCCATGCGCCGCGCCACACACCATTTGTTCTCCGCCCAAGGTGGCCGGAACAACGAGTGTAAGGCCACACACAAGCCACTCCCTGCTCGAAGCGGCAGAGATACAGTGTGTAGGGCGGCCAGCCATCGCGAGCGATCGGCTGGCCCACAGCACAGAGAGCGCGCGCACTGCGCCCGCCCCTCCTATACAGGCCGTCGAACCCGCAAAGCGCGGCGTTTCGAGCCCGGAGGCCGTTCTATCCCGTGTGGCACACGCGAGAGCGTGGGAAGCCATTCCAGGTGTATCAGAATGGGTGCTGAAAACAGTGAAGCACGGCTACACTCTGCAGTTCGCTCGCCGCCCTCCGCGCTTCTGTGCGCGTATAGAGACGCGAGTGAGCGGAGAAGTAGCACATCTACTTCGAGCGGAGATAGCCACGCTGCTGTGCAAAGGGGCTATAGAACCGGTTCCCCATTCTATGAGCGAGTCAGGCTTTTACAGCCGATATTTTCTCGTGCCAAAAAGGGACGGGTCGCTCAGACCGATTCTGGATCTGAGGCGTCTGAACAAAGCTCTTTTGAGGAGATCGTTCAAGATGCTTACGACCAAGCAGATCCTCGCGCATATTCGCCCGAGAGACTGGCTAATTTCCCTAGATTTGAAAGACGCATATTTTCAAATCAAGATAACGCCGCGTCACAGGCCATTCTTACGATTCGCCTTCGACGGCCAGGCTTATCAATACACCGTCCTTCCGTTCGGCCTGTCACTAGCACCCCGTACATTTACGAAGTGCATGGACGCGGCCCTCGCTCCCCTGAGAAACCGGGGGATGCGAATATTGAACTACTTGGACGACTGGCTCATCCTGGCGCAGTCAGAGGCCGAGCTCCTCGCCCACAGGGCAATGCTGCTCAGCCATTTGGACAGCCTGGGGCTCACGGTCAACTGGACCAAGAGCTCATTAGTGCCCACGCAATCAACCTCATTTCTGGGTTTGAATCTGGACACTGTGGCTATGTCTGCCCGCCTGTCACCACAACGCACGCGCCAAGTTCGGCGCATGGCTGCGTACTTCCGGCCGGGCAAAATCGCACCTCTCAAGCTTTTTCAGAGGATGCTGGGACGTATGGCCTCAGCTGCAGCTGTGCTCCAGCTGGGCTTAATGCGCATGCGCCCGCTGCAACGCTGGTTAAACGCCCGAGTGCCTCACAGAGCCTGGGCTGCCGGAGGTTTCAGGATCAGAGTGACTCAGGGCTGTGTTGCAGCCCTAGAGCCCTGGTTAGTAGCCGACTGGTACCAGCGGGGAGTGACAATGGGAGCCATCTCACACCGCAAAGTCATCTCGACGGACGCCTCCACCTCGGGTTGGGGCGCCGTTTTCGAGGGCAGACCGGCCTCGGGCCTCTGGTCGAGCGGAGGAAAACTCCTACACATAAACTGTTTGGAGATGATAGCGGTAGAGAACGCGCTCAAGCAGTTTCTCCCGTTTATATGGGGACACCATGTGTTGGTCCGGTCGGACAATACCACGGTGGTGTCCTACGTGAACCGGCAGGGCGGTGTCAGGTCCAGGTGTCTGGGCAATCTGACGGAACGCCTGCTCGTGTGGGCACACAGCTCGCTGCGCTCGCTGAGAGCGGCGCACGTTCCGGGCCACCTCAACGTGGGCCCGGACAAGCTGTCCAGGGGCCTCATTCTCCCAGGAGAATGGTCCCTGCACCCCCAGACAGTCCAGCTGGTATGGCGCCTATTCGGCAGAGCGGAGCTCGACCTCTTTGCAACAAAAGAGAACGCCCGCTGCTCGACGTTCTTGTCCAAAAGCGAGGATGCGCTGTCCCAACTTTGGCCCAGCCTCCCGCTGTATGCTTTCCCGCCGATTTCCCTATTGACCCAGGTTATAGCGAAAATCAGGGAAACGCGCCGCCCGGTGCTCCTTATAGCGCCGCGCTGGGAGAACCAGATTTGGTACCCAGAGCTGGTGAAGCTGTCGCACTCACCCCCCTGGCCAGTTCCGCTGAGAGCAGACCTCCTCTCTCAAGCAGGAGGGTCAGTTTGGCATCCCCATCCAGAGCGATGGTCTCTGCATGTATGGGTGACCAACGGATACCCGTTGACCTGCCCGAAGGGGTTATGAACACGTTCTCACACTCTAGAGCCCCCTCGACGAGGCGGTTATATAGTTCTAAGTGGTCGGTGTTCACTGAGTGGTGTGCTTCCAAGGGATTGGAACCGCAGCAATGTGGGGTCCAGCGGGTGCTCTCCTTCCTCCAGGAGCTCTTGGAACTGGGCAGGTCCCCTTCCACGCTCAAAGTGTATGTAGCGGCTATAGCAGCGTTCGCCCAGACGACGCTAGGCAGCACGCTAGGAAGGAACGAGCTCATCATCCGTTTCCTCAGAGGAGCTAGACGGATGAATCCCCCGCGGCTCCCATCGGTTCCTATTTGGGATCTGGCCTTGGTCCTAGAGGCCATGAAGGCTCATCCCTTTGAACCGCTCGAGACTGTGGAACCAAGGTTCCTTTCGCTAAAAACCGCGTTCCTGATAGCTCTGGCTTCAGTGAAACGCGTGGGGGATCTACACGCGCTCTCAGTGAGCCCGACGTGTATGGAGTTCGGTCCTAATGACTCTAAGGTCATTCTCAGACCGAGGCATGGTTATGTCCCCAAAGCGATCGGCACTCCTTTCAGGGCGCAGATTATCTCCCTCTCGGCTCTGCCAGCATCCGACGAGGGGGACGGTGGCAATATCCTCTGCCCTGTCAGGGCATTGAGGGTTTATGTCACACGCTCCGCCGCCTTCAGGCGTTCTGAGCAGCTATTTGTTTCGTTTGGA
Source organism: Romanogobio albipinnatus (assembly GCA_023566225.1). Lineage (NCBI taxonomy): Eukaryota > Metazoa > Chordata > Actinopteri > Cypriniformes > Gobionidae > Romanogobio > Romanogobio albipinnatus. The sequence continues at coordinate 10,891,458 of CM042239.1, read as the reverse complement.
GGGCGCGCTAAAGGTCTCGCCTCCTCGAAACAGACCCTGTCCAGGTGGATAGTGGACGCGATTGCAACTGCATACGCTTCCAAACACCTGCAGTGCCCGCTAGGTGTCAGAGCACACTCCACCAGAGGCATGGCCTCTTCGTGGGCTTGGGCCAGAGGGATTTCCATCCACGATATTTGCGTGGCGGCAGGCTGGGCCTCCCCGTCTACGTTCGTGAGATTTTACAATCTGGAAGTTCCTGCCTTACAGGCGAAAGTGTTATCAGTTCAATAAGGCTGTTGGTTCTGCCCGGTGATTCTGCGCAGACATAGCTCACATACTGGTAGTAAGTTCGGTACAAGGCTTATGTAAATTTGAAGGAGACCGGCGGTACCGTTCCCTCATTTACGAAAAGAGCTATTGTGAGTTTGAAGGTGACCGGCGGTGCCGTTACCTCACTCATATGACAAGATATTGTGAATTTGAAGGCGACCGGCCTTGCCGCTCCCTCATTCATGAGACAAGGTGTGGTGAATTTGAAGGCGACCGGCAGGTGCCGTTCCCTCATTCATAAGGCAGGGTGTTGTAACCACCCGTTGTAACCACCCGTCAGTTCAAACGAAGTGTCCGTATATGTGGTGGCCCGTTTCCTTTACCGGCCACCCTGCCCGAGCAGTGTTATGGTCCCCGGTTCCCTGGGATACATATGCTGTATGCGAGGCGCGCACGGCGTTGACAATATGTTCCCGTAGCGTAAGGAACTTACGCAATACGAGAGAACCTCTCGTAAGAGAACGATACTCGGTTACTTAACGTAACCTCGGTTCTCTCTAGAAGAGGGAACGAGTATTGCGTTCCTTGCCGTGCGCCCCGCGGGCTTTTACGCTTCAGAACTACGAAAACCGAATATGCAGCCCGTGAGCCCTGCTTATATACACGTGGCCACGCCCCACCTGTAGGCAAATGAAGCCAGGTGGGCGCGAAGCGCCCTCATTGGTCGCCACGTCACGCGGGCTCACCGATAGGCTGCTGCAGTTGCCAGCAGAGCAGCCAATGGCACGCTGGAATAGCCTGCTATGGTCTGCCAGGCTGCCGCACTGCGTTGACAATGTTACAAAATTAAGGATAATTTTGGGTTTTTCAGAAATCTCGAAGAAAGAATACTTTCCCGTAGCGTAAGGAACTTACGCAATACTCGTTCCCTCTTCTAGAGAGAACCGAGGTTACGTTAAGTAACCGAGTATCGTTTTTTGGTAACACTTACAATATGGTCTCATTTGTTGATGCATTTACTAACATGAACCAATATAAAGCAATAACCTTTGTTAATGGTAGTTAATATATCATTTGTGTTCATGTTAGTTCACAGTGCATTGACTAATGTTAACAGATCCGAGGCTGGATATGAAAATGTTGAGATTAACATGAACTAAGGCTCATAAATCCTGTAGAAGTATTGTTCATTCATTGGTGGATCATGTTAACTGATGATAACAAAATCAAACCTTATTATAAAGTGGTACCATTTGTTTTATTTTAAAGAAAGTTGGCCATAGGAGTGTAAAACTAATTTTAAAAGTTAAGGAATCGTACACTAGTACAAACTGTACTCCATATGTTTGATTTATGTTAAAGTGTTTGGGATATGGCTTTTAATGGCAAGCCTTTTATTTTTGTAATCAGGTGCTCAAAGTATATTCAAATTTGTATTTAGATTTATAGGCCAATATATCGGCTTTGTGATATAAAGAATTATCAGTATTGGGCAAAATGTTAATGTCGGTGCATCCCTACTGTAAACAGGGCCAGAATTATAAACTTGCATACACATCAAACACTTACCAGAGGAGTTTTCCATCATAACGAAACTCAAACATGAACACTTTCAGGGCATCATGAAGATATGTTCTTTGCCTCCGCTCTCCTTCTTCTTTGCTTATGAGTCTCCAGCAGGAAATCTCCTTTCTTAAACTCAGCACAACTGAACAACAGAAGAAAAATCATCACTGTAAACAACATATGTACCTGGCACAGCTTTATTAAACAGATTAATTTCACTTAAACTTAGCTCTATCAGACCATTCTTTTTTCTGAAGAGAACTTTACGGCCTCCTCCAGTGGCTTGAGCTTTCTCATTTCAGCCATTATCTGATGTGTCTGCTGTCATAGAGAAAAACATCAATAATTATGAGCATTGCATTTAATTTGACATTCTTCAGCAAGATTGTTTTCATAATAAACATTAATACTTACAGTTCTATTGGTACAGAGTATATTTTATTACATTCAGGGGGAATAAAAGCATATTTTGATCTCTTTGTTTCTTAATAATATAATAATAATACCTTTAAACCAAACGTTAAACTGCAGTAATATTTAACAACAGTAGCATGTCAGGATACTGTATGCCCTTCACAGACTGTAACTTAGTCATGACAATGCATTGTTACGATGGCTAGACTGATTTATGTGCTCAAAATAAGTTATTTACAATTATATTGGAATCTAAAACAAGTTAAATCTGACAAGCATCTCTGAATCTCTCCTGACAGTGGGATCAGAATGACTAACGTTATGCTAGCGCCGTTAGCATCAGGCGCTAGCTGCTTTCTGACTGTAAAACGAGCAGAAAAGAGCTTATAAAACACACACAAACAAGCCAAACTTAGCCACAAGAGATTAAACTGCAGATTAACTTACCTTTCTTTTAATAGTTGCTGCAGACAGGTCCAAATCACAGATGTTTTCTCAGGTGCTGTTTCTATCCGGTCCAACGAGGAAATTAACTGATTATATAATATTATATGATATTTAAGGATTACATTTCATTCAAGGATCACTCTACGTTTATAAATATGTTTTACGATTGATCAATTGTAGACAATAATGTTTAAATAACGAGTAAATTGAATAAACCCACTTGTACACAGTGGACCTGACAAAATCTGACATTACGAGGACTTCAGGCGATCAGCCAATCAGAAGCTGCGATTCATACACGGAGCGAATATTCATGAGGGGCGCAGTACCGCGGACCCACGTCCAGGGGCGCTGTGGCGATACACAGCTGATACACAAAATCAGGTCATTGTGTATTATGGAGACTTCGGCTGAAATTCAGGATTTGAGCTCCCCCTATGTATAGAAACACTTCTACACTGTTAGTATTATGAGGACACCGGCCCTGTCCTCATAATTGAAAATGTCCTCATAATGTGGTGTGTATTCAGGTCAAATGTCCCCGTAAATCACATAGACAAACACACACACACACACACACACACACACACACACACACACACACACACACACACACACACACACACACACACACACACACACACACACACACACACACACACACACACACACACACACACACACACACACACACACACACACACACACACACACACACACACACACACACAGCAAGAGTCTCATCGTTCCTGTCCCATTTTGCTCATCAAGACATTACATAATCAACTTGTAAGTGAAGATTAAAATGAAAGAAGGACTGCCAGTAGACCAGGCAAGGGGGCACACACTCTGTGATGAAACACCTATCACTGTCATACCAGCTGTTCTTCTGGCTTTGCTGGGAACTGCCGGGACAAGCACTATGCCATCTGGGGATTGGTACTAATCTGTGAAAAACTCAAAAGTTTGCTTGAAGAAATTAAAGGGGCTATATGTAAGAATTTTCAAGTATTAATCACTGTTATTGCCAATGTGTGAACAGCTTGTAATGACAATTCCTAGGTTGTCTATGAAATACTGTAGACTGATTTTTATGGACTTTTTTTTTTTGACAGGAAAATCAAAAGAATGTAACATTTCGGCTCCAGAGAGACTCTCTTCCATTCTGTGACACATGAAGCGAATGCTTATACACTGTTCAGGATAATGCTGAAAGAGCCATCCTGTACTGTAATGCCAATGTGTCATTCAAACTATAGTCTCACATAGCCAGATCTGAATACTCTATAGTCTCAAAAATACGTAATAATCAAATTAATTGGACGCATCTGGAAGTTCGTTAACAGCATGTCGCTGCAAAGGTATTTCCAGCTTCTTTTACTTCCAAGCAACTCGCAGTGAGAATATCAGGGCATTGAATCACGTTCAGTCAGCACAATAAGTTGCTGGCTGCAGTTCACTTAACGGCCACTGGTGTCGCTAATAACAAGGGTTTATGAATTCTACACAAGAAAAATGTAAGCTACACCTTAAAGTAGATTAATTGGAAAGCATGAACTCTAACTAACCTTAGCTACACTCTAAAAAAAAAAGGTTCTATATGGCACCAAAAATGGTTCTTCGTCGTAATCATAGAGGAACCACTTTTGGTGCTATATAGCACCATATCTTAACATGTTCTGTATATGGTAGCGGTGCTATATAGCACCTTAGTCAAAGAACCGGTGAAGAACCGCTGAAGAACCGCTGAAGAACCACTGAAGCACCAAAATTGGTGATATATAGCACTTAAAAAGGTTCCCCTATGATTACGAGCCAAGAACCATTTTTGGTGCCATATAGAACCTTTTTTTTTAGAGTGTACTAACCTTCTCATTCTTTGCTGCTCAACGTGACCTGCAAGGGGCTGCAATAAAAATTGATAAATTAGACTTCAGTTGTTTTCATTAGTTTGGATGAAAATTACAGGGTATGTTTGCAAGCGCTTATGTGTGCAAACCATAGACTGTAAAAAAATACGTAGTGTCCGTGATGTCACCCATAGGATTCTGAAGAGCAGTTTTGAAGCGCAAAGTAGGATCGAGCTGGCCGTCGCCATCTTGTCAGCGCGTCACTCCCAGATAACAGAAAATGGGCAAAGAGGTGACGTGATGACTAACAGACAGCAGACAAATGGCTATCCACCTGTCACTCAAAGTGGCCACGCCCTTAATTATGCAGAACTTTAAGGCTTTATATAATGTAAAAGAATGAGTTATAAAAATTCACCCCCTCACAGTTGTCAATGAGGGCAAAATTTGCCGTATAGACCAAAACCACAATTTGTACCAATCATGTTTTTTTCTGCTGTAAAGTTGGGCATTTTAACATGAGGTTCAATGAGATTCTGCTCCCTTCTGGAGTCTGTCTCTAGCGGCCAGTCGATGATTTGCAGTTGAAGTCACTTCTGTATTGGCTTCAAGAGAAACTGCGGGAGGTTGCCGCTTGGTGCAAACTGACTTTTATGAAGGCATCCAGGCCAGGTCTGGTTCTGAGGCGAGTATACAGATCAGAGAGGTGCCTGATGGGAAGGCTATACATTCTTAAAAATAAAGGTTCCCATGGAACCTACCATGGAAGTTTTTCAAAGCCATTCCATCAGGGTCTATCAGGATGGACCAGAGCATAACAGTCAATTGTTTGAATATGAATCAGAGCATGTTAATTATTTATTCTCTCTCCATGCTGATTTGGCAGTTTTTTGGGTCTAATTAGCATACGCCGCAGTGTGGTGCATAAAGAGCAGCTTTACAGAGACCCCCTCAGTGCTAATGAGAGGGCAAATCTCTAACACCTGACCTCAGTCAAAGAAACAGACAGACAGACAGAGAGAGAGAGAGAGAGAAGGAGAGAGAGAAGGGATGTGTGTAGCAGAGATCTGTCAGCTGAGCTTGTCAACGCTCTCTGCACTTTCTCGACCCTGTAGCACAGCAAATGTGAACACCCACACCAAGCACACATCCTCTGACTCGAACTGATTCTCTCTCATCAAGATAACTTCAGCAAAGATCAACTGAGCCTCAAAAATTACATCAGGATTCAAATGGGTGAGACATGCAAGTATCAAACTTAGTCTCCTTAGTTGATACATTATCTGCTGTTTTCACAGACGAGGCTTAAGCCTAATCCCAGACTGAAATTGAGCTGTTTTAACTGAAAGTGACTTGCACTGGTATATTTTAAAATATGTCAGTGCCATTGTTTTGTCTCAAGATGCACACCAGCAACATTTATAAAATCCACATAAGGCCTAATCCTGGCTTAATCTAAACCCTGTCTGTGAAACCAGGCCTAAGTGTCCCCTACCCTTTGTAAAGAAGGCGTTAGAACTAAAAACTGATGTTTTGCTCAAGGCTGTTGATCTGCTGAATTTCAAACAATGCTGTAACTAAGCTCTCTTACCATTGCTAAACTGCATGCATGTATGAGTGTGTATGTTAGATTAGTCTAAGTTAAGTGTTTAGTCTAGTTAATAAAGTCTTGTTCGTGTCACATGTAAAGTTGCTTGTGGTTCGTGCTCATATACTGGAGTCCCAGAGCCTGCAGATTTTGGCCACATGCTCTGAATACTGTACAGTAAGAAAGATATTTCCCACACCCCGGACAAAATTAATACATTTAATTTCTTAGAAATAACAAATTAACACTGGAGTGTTCACTGGACAAACTGGTTAATTGATTGTGGAATTAAGGGATTAGTTCACTTTTTTAAATGAAAATTACCCCATGATTTACTCACCCTCAAGACATCCTATGTGTATATACTCCACATGGCTCCAGGGGTTAATAAAGGCCTTATGAAGTTAATCAATGGGGTTGAGCTAGATTTTTTACACACACACACACACACACACACGCACGCACGCACACACACGCGCGCGCGTAATAATTCTGAAATCCTATTGATGAACCATTGCAGAAATGTTTCAGTGTTGTTTGTCCATACAATGAAAATCAATGAGGTCAAATGTTAATTTGTACCCCATTAACTTTTACTCAGTTGACCAAAAATTACAGAAACATTCTTCAAAATATATTTTTTTATGTTTCTATATACAGTGGAGAGAACAAGTATTTGATGCACTGCCAATTTTGCAGGTTTGCCCACTTACAAAGCATGTAGAAGTCTGTCATTTTTATCATAGGTACTCTTCAACTGTGAGTGACGGAATCAAAAATCCAGAAAATCACATTGTATGATTTTTAAGTAATTAATTTGCATTTTATTGCATGACATAAGTATTTGGTACAGAAACATTTGTTTGCAATTACAGAGATTATATGTTTCCTGTAGTTCTTGGCCAGGTTTGCACACACAGCAGCAGGGATTTTGGTCCACTCCTCCATACAGACCTTCTCCAGATCCTTCAGGTTTCGGGGCTGTCGCTGGGCAACACAGACTTTCAGCTCCCTCCAAAGATTCTCTATTGGGTTCAGGTCTGGAGACTGGCTAGGCCACTCCAGGACCTTGAGATGCTTCTTACAGAGCCACTCCTTAGTTGCCCTGGCTGTGTGTTTCGGGTCGTTGTCATGCTGGAAGACCCAGCCACGACCCGTCTTCAATGCTCTTACTGAGGGAAGGAGGTTGTTGGCCAAGATCTCGCGATACATGGCCCCATCCATCCTCCCCTCAATACGGTGCAGTCGTCCTGTCCCCTTTGCAGAAAAGCATCCCCAAAGAATGATGTTTCCACCTCCATGCTTCACGGTGTTCTTGGGGTTGTACTCATCCTTCTTCTTCCTCACATGGCGAGTGGAGTTCAGACCAAAAAGCTCTATTTTTGTCTCATCAGACCACATGACCTTCTCCCATTCCTCCTCTGGATCATCCAGATGGTCATTGGCAAACTTCAGACGGGCCTGGACATGCACTGGCTTGAACAGGGGGACTTTGCATGCGCTGCAGGATTTTAATCCATGACGGCGTAGTGTGTTACTAATGGTTTTCTTTGAGACTGTGGTCCCAGCTCAGGTCATTGACCAGGTCCTGCTGTGTAGTTCTGGGCTGATCCCTCACCTTCCTCATGACCATTGATGCCCCATGAGGTGAGATCATGCATGGTGCCCCAGACCGAGGGAGATTGACCGTCATCTTGAACTTCTTCCATTTTCTAATAATTGCGCCAACAGTTGTTGGCAAAAAGCTGCTTGCCTATTGTCCTGTAGCCCATCCCAGCCTTGGGTAAATTTTATCCCTGATGTCCTTACACAGCTCTCTGGTCTTGGCCATTGTGGAGAGGTTGGAGTCTTTTTGATTGAGTGTGTGGACAGGTGTCTTTCATACAGGTAATGAGTTCAAACAGGTGCAGTTAATACAGGTAATGAGTGGAGAACAGGAGGGCTTCTTAAAGAAAAACTAACAGGTCTGTGAGAGACAGAATTCTTACTGGTTGGTAGGTTATCAAATACTTACTGTAATAAAATGCAAGTTCATTATTTAAAAATCATACAATGTGATTTTCTGGATTTTTGATTCCGTCTCTCGCCGTTGAAGAGTACCTATGATAAAAATTACAGACCTCTACATGCTTTGTAAGTAAGAAAACCTGCAAATTGGAAGTGTATCAAATACTTGTTCTCCCCACTGTAGGAGAAAGTCATACAGGAAGCCTCTCTTTATAAGGTTTAGCAACTGGCAAATCCTGACCCACATGCAGCGTTTCACTAGAACATGTTCGGTCCTAATTTAAAAGGAAACAAAGTAAACTGTACGTCAGTTAACATAGCAATTTCACCTTTCTCTCACCTCAGTGCACAATCCATATATAATAACCATAAAGGCTAGACGGCAATCACACAGCTCTGCCGCTTGCTTTCTCTTTCTTTCACCTTTTAAGAAGCTCTATAAAAAGTTATTTAACTTTGTCTCCAACACCATCCACACAGCTGTTCCCAGATGGTTCCCCTCTGTCAAACCCACTGCAGCGAACACACACTTACACAACATCTGACACACACCGAATCAACCGTCAAGGCACTGTTAAATGACTTTTATGCAAGATTTATGCGTGGATAGAAACACTAACGAAAATCCTTTTTATCGACTGACATAACAGTTTTGTCTCTGGAAGGTTTTCAAGATGTCTGTAAAAAATGGGAAAACCTTGTGGGATTGGACTGTTTTGTTTAGCTTATTACGTTCCTATATTAAAAAGACATTACAGGGCATCTGTTTGGCTGTGCTCAGATATGCGTCCCACGAGGGGAACATGTAAATTATGAGGAGACTGCTGCGTATTTTAGGAGAGCCCATACTGTACATTAGGATTGGAACATTAAGTACATTAGTAAATAAATTGTAATAGATTATATCTCTTTAATATATGAAATTATACTCTTCTGCTTCAAGAGTAAGCCTGCTTTCTGAGAACTTTTGTTGCCTAACACTTCACACATTTTCTCTTGAGAAAAAGAGCCAAGTCATCTCACATGTGCTAGAGTTTCTAAAGGGACGTGATCAATGTCTCAAACTGTGCTGAGCTTTTCCAAGATGCCAAGACTGCAATATAATGTTAGTGGTGTTCCTGAATCTGAAATGAATTGAGCTAAATTACAATTTGCATGTAAAGGAGTAGAATTAAAACACTGAAAATCAAAGAAACGTTTCTGTTGTCAAGACAGTGTTGAATTTAAGCATTTTAAAAAAATATTTTAAAAAGGGGTTGCAAAAAGATGGATGGAACAACAGAACAATAGGTCGAACGACAGACGGACAGATAGATGGATGGATGGATGGATGGATGGATGGAAAAACAGAACGATAGATTGAACAACAGACAGACAGACAGACAGACAGACAGACATATAAATGATGGATGGATGAATGGATGGATGGATGGATGGAACAACAGAATGATAGATCGAACGATAGACAGATGGATGGATGGATGGATGGATGGATGGATGGATGGATGGATGGATGGATGGATGGAACAACAGAACGATAGATCAAAAGACAGACGGACGGATGAATAGATGAATGAATGAATGGATGGATGGATGGATGGAACAACAGAACGATAGATTGACTGACAGACAGACAGATAGATGGATGGATGGATGGAACAACAGAACTATAGATTGAACAACAGACAGACAGACAGATAGATGGATGGATGGATGGATGGATGAACAGAACGTTAGATTGAACGACAGACAGATAGATGATGGATGGATGGATGGAACAACAGAACGATAGATTGAACGATAGACAGATGGATGGATGGATGAAACAACAGAACGATAAATCGAAAGACAGACAGACAGATGGATGAATGGATGATGGATAGATGAAAGAATGGATGGATGGAACAATAGAACGATAGATTGAACAACAGACAGATAGATGAATGGATAGATGGATGGATGGATGGAACAACATAATGATAGATCGAACGACAGACAGATAGATGAATGAATGGATGGATCGAACAACACACAGATGTATGAATGGATGGATTGAACAACAGAATGATAGATCAAAGAAAAGACAGACAGACAGATGATGGATGGATGGATGGATGGATGGATGGAACAACAGAATGATAGATCAAACGAAAGACAGACAGACAGACAGAACAACAGAATAATAGATCGAACAAAAAACTGACAGACAGATAGATGATGGATAGATGGATGGATGGAACAACAGAATGATAGATCGAATGACAGACAGATAGATGATGGATGGATGGATGGATGGATGGATGGATGGATGGATGGACAGACAGAACAACAGAACGATAGATCGGATGACAAACAGACAGATAGATGGATGGATGGATGGATGGACAGACAGTTACAATTCAGTAAATTCATTTATAAATCAAATTCCAATTCAACTTTCTCTGGGTGTGGCCAATTCAATTCAAACTCACATTCATGAATTGAAAGTGAGCCAATTCTTCAGTTCTAAACTTTACAAAAACCAGCTCTTGATTTTGTCTCCTGGGCTTTGATAGTGTAACCTCTGAATGAAATAATTCTCCGGAGAGAGAAAACACAGGAGAAAAGGACATTGCCCATACTGGCTGATGTGGATGCTGGTCTATACTGCTGTGAGGAGGGCAAGGCATTATACTCCACAGGAAGAGACACAGACAGAAAGAGAGAGAGAGACCTGGCACACTTTGATGTTTGTTTCCCATTATAATCTGTGGGATGTAATGTGATAGTGAGTTCAGGTAAGGTTAACCGGATTTTTTAAAGCTCTTAAAACATGTGTTCAAAAAAGATTGGAGCGCACGCACAGATGCACACACCCACGTATCTACAAGCACACACTTACAGAAGGAGCTGCTTTCGTCCTTTGTGCCGTCCAAGGTGCCATCAGGTAACATCTGCAGGTAGAAGCCATGCCGACAATACAGGCGTGTGACGATACCTTTCAGCTGAGGCTCTGAGAGAAAGAGAGAGAACATTTCATTAAACATGTTGTACCTACGTAATGGAAGCAAGCTAGTAAGAGCTGTGTGAGTAAACCTCATTCCCCTAGCCTCAAGAGGCGCACTAGCGACAGACACTAGAGACTGCGGTCTTTAGAGTCCCTGTTAAGCCCAGGGTATACTTCAATTTCCGTCCGCGTTCGTACACCGTCTGCGTGACGTAATTTTCGTCATCAGGAGGGTTTGCGGGCGTCCACACACCCCAATTTTTGTGAGCCCAATTTTTGAGACCGCGCAGACTTTGGGCCTTAGCCGGAGACGCTGGTTCGACTCATGCTTGGAGCGAGGCAAGCAGAACTGGAGCAGTTACATTTGGTGTTGCGTCTCGGATGGGAGTGAGGTTTAGGGGGGTCAGTGTAACGGAAGCAAACTAGTGAGAACTGTGCAGGTAAACCTCACTCCCCTGGCCTCATGAAATGCTCTAGCTAGAGACTGCAGTCTTTAGTGTCCTTGTTAGCATGTCCACCTCCCGTGCCGGGGATGTCGGTTCGTATCCCACTTGGAGTGATGCGAGTGGAACCAGAAGGGTTACATTGGTGTCGTGACCCAAAGAGAGTGAGGTTTAGGAGGGTAAGTGTAATGGAAGCAAGCTAGTAAGAGCTATGCAGATAAACCTCACTCCTCTGACCTCAAGAGGCGCACTAGCGACTGACGCTAGAGACTGCAGTCTTTAGCATCCTTGTTAGCATGCCCCCCATTCCGGAGATGTCAGTTTGAATCCCACTCGGAGTGGTGCGAATAGAACCAGAGGGGTTACATTGGTCCCGTGACCTGACTGGGGTGACGTTCAGGGGGGTAAGTGTAATGAAAGCAAGCAAGTAAGAGCTGTGCATGTAAACCTCTCTCCCCTGGCATCAAGAGGTGCACTTGCGATTGACGCTAGAGACTGCGGTCTTTAGCATACTTGTTAGCATGCCAGTCTCCTATGCCAGAGATGCCAGTTCGAATCCCTCTTGGAGTGGTGCAAGTACAACCAAAGGGGTTACAATGGGTGCCGTTACCCAAAGGGGGTGAGTTTTAGGGGGGTAAGTGTAATGGAAGCAAGCTAGTGAGAGCTGTTCAGATAAACCTCACTCCCCTAACCTTAAGAGGCACACTAGCGACTGACACTAGAGACTGCGGTCTTTAGCATCCTTGTTAGCGCGCCCGCCCCCCATGCTGGAGACTTCAGTTCGAATCCCACTCGGAGTGGTGTGAGTAGAACCAGAGTGGTTACATTGGTGCTATGACCCGAATGGGGGTGAGGCTTAGGGGGGTCAGTGTAACGGAAGCAAGCTAGTAAGAGCTGTGCAGGTAAACCTCACTCCCCTGGCGTCATAAGGCGCACTAGTGATAGACGCTAGAAACTGTGATCTTTAGTGTCCTTGTTATGCCCGCCTCCCATGCCGGAGACGCCGGTTCAAATCTCGCTTGGAGCGGATCGAGTAGGAGCTGTTACACCTATGTATGCTAAAAAGGAAACATTTAAATGCATCTTAAATGATACATGCTTGTGGTACATCAGAAGTGGAGGTTAAATCAGGATGACTGGAATAAGAAAGACTGAAACCAACACACAAGCACAAATCAGACGCTACATCTTTAATTTCACAGCTTACCTCAAAAGACTTAACAAACTAAAATACAACCATCCGTGTTTACAAAGCACATTAAGGAGATGAGAAGTTCTTTCTGTCTGTACTGGATGATGGATTGTGGTGAAATGACAGGAATAAAACATTCAGGGTTTCTCTTTCTTGTGTCTACTCTTCTTCTCAGAGTACAGCACTAACACTCTCATAAAAAGGAACAAAAGCTGTTATTGTAGCGGTACCCTTTCAAAACGTACATGCTTGTACCTTATTTACCCCAAAAGGGTGCATATTAATACCATAACAGTGTATATTAGAAGCTAAATGGAACATATTAGAAGCTAAATGGAACACATTAGAACCTAGATTGAACATATTAGAACCTAAATTGAACATATTAGAACCTTTGTAAGGCAAAACAAACAACACATAAGAGTTCAGTGAAATGGTTCAACATAGAATGAGATGCAAAACAGATCAGATGAAAGTAAGACTAGATTAAAGAATTACTGATGTGAGATGGTGGTCCAGTGGGTTAAACCACTGAACTGACACGCAGAAGGTTGCTGGTTCGATCCCAGCGGTCACCACCAGTGTGTCCTTAAGCAAGGCACTTTACTCCACGTTGCTCCACGTTGTCCCTGTAATAAGGGCACTGTAAGTCGCTTCGGACAAAAGCGTCTGCCAAATGCATAAATATAAATGTATGAAATAAAACTGGACTGTGTAACATTATGGTTCAAATTCTAAAGATGGCTGCACGCTTGTTTTTCTGGCGAATAAGGTCTATAGAGAGGTTACTAAAAAAGAGACCAAATAGAAACAATAGAAAAAATAATATATTATAGTAAAATTACTCTAGTAAATACTATGGTGTTTTTGAACCATACTATAGTAAATATACTACAGTAAATTAACAAAGTGTAGTAAATACTATAATATACTACAATATACTACACTTTACTGTAGTATCTTTACTATAGTATGGTTCAAAAACACTATAGTATTTACTAGAGTAATTTTACTGTAATTTTACTATAATATACTATAGTATTTTTTCATGTGGGAAATGTCTTCTGGCTTTATGGGTTTTTGAAGGAGAAGGGAGGTGATAGATGTTTAACTGTAACAGCTGGTAAAGGAAGGGCCAAGCAGTCTGTTGAAGATGTTGAGTAATGAAACAGGAAGGTTATGAGACATGTCACTGTGCTAAAGCAAGTATGTTAAAACCGTTAAGTTCACATTCACAAAACTGTGGGAAACTAAACGTAAATGCTCATTTTCTTTCATGATACAATTTAGCGTAACATAAATAAACATAACAATCTAATTATGATTATTCACATTATTATTATTCTCTGTTTTCTTTGTAATGCCCATCTGGGAACTACAGTTGCTGAATTACTAATAGTAACTAAACTGGCACATTCACAGAAATGTTAATTTATGTGCACTGCGTCTGTAAAACTAAAGTGAATCAAGAAATAAAGTCATGTTAAATGTGTGTGTGTACGTTTTGTTTGTTCTCTACAACTTTCAGCAAAACTTCTACAAAAATAACCCACAGTTTTTTTTAGGTGAATTTTAAGTATAAACACAGACTGCTCATTAAATATTAAGCAATCCCATTAAAAGCACAGATGACAGGTAACGTGTCTATTGTTGCGGCAGTAATGCAGAGCTTAGAGTCTAGAGAAAACTTGTCAAGGTTGAAGACAGAAAAAGAAATATATAAATAGTAATAAAGTGTTAAATATTTACTAAAAACAACATACATACAGTATATACAGAGTATAGTGTGCATGCATATATATATATATATATATACATACAGTGAGGAAAAGAAGTATTTGAACACCCTGCTATTTTGCAAGTTCTCCCACTAAGAAATCATGGAGGGGTCTGAAATTGTCATCGTAGGTGCATGTCCACTGTGAGAGACATAATCTAAAAAAAAATCCAGAAATCACAATATATGATTTTTTAACTATTTATTTGTATGATACAGCTGCAAATAAGTATTTGAACACCTGTCTATCAGCTAGAATTCTGACCCTCAAAGACCTGTTAGTCTGCCTTTAAAATGTCCACCTCAAAAATGTGTTTATTAACAGTCCATTCACAGTGCATTACCTAATGTTAACAGACACAACTTTGGATCTGAAAATGTTGAGATTAACATGCACTAAGATGAATAAATCCTGTTGAAGTATTGTTCATTCATTGATGGTTAACTACACTCAAAAAAATAACTCATTGGACAAACTCAATTTACCTGAGGGCAGGTTTTCCATCCAATAAATATGTGTAACCCCAACTCATAAAAAACTAATTCATACAATGAAATGTAATTGAGTTGGTCCAACTCAATTTTATCTAATAGCTTAATTGATATTTATATACGTATAACATAACTTTTTTTCTTGTCAAACTTAAATTAAAAAAATTAATTGGAAAATCAATTATAAGCAGTTTCATTCATCATCATACACAATGTATATAATAAATATATAAGAAAAGAGGTTTGACATTAGCATAGATCACTGAGTGCCCACAGCCTAGGCACAGGCGTCACTCTTCAGCATAACGGTAACCACAAAATTACAAAAACATTACAGAAACCTCTCTAAATGTCCAACATGACTGAACATTAAACTCTAACATTACTAACAACATCATTCCCTTTACAGAAAAACATAAAATAACACTTTAATCCCTAAATTTACTCTCCTAATTGAGTCCCTTGCAAAGCATGCTGGGAACTGTCCAGTTAGTTATGTCAACACACATATTTAATGTAGTTTTAACACAACTGAATTAAGTAAACTTCAGTTTTAAATATATTAGGTTGATTGAACACAATTAAATTAAGTTGTGACAAAATTAGATATGTTTAAGTAAAGTGAACAGAATTTAAATGTGTCACATCTATGAAGGGCCTGAATCATTTTTTTGAGTGTAATGCTAACAAAATTAAACCTTATTGTAAAGTGTTACCATTTTTTTTTTTAATAAAGTAAGTTGGCCATAGGAGTGTAAAATTAATTTGAAAAGGTAAGGAATCTTACACTGGTTCAAATAGGCTACTGTACTGTATAGGTTTGATTTATGTTGAAGTGTTTGGGACATGGCTTTAAGTGGTGAGCCTTTTGTTTTTGTTATCAGGCTCTCAGAGTTTATTAAAATTTGTATTCAGATTTATCGGCCAATATATCGGCTATCGGCCTTCAAATATAAAGAATTATCGGTTATCGGCCAAAATGTTCATATCTGTGCATCCCTAATATATATATATATATATTATATGCTTGTTTTCGTGGAAGTTTTGCGTTTGGTGAGCTAATAAAACATTCAATAACTTAAATCAATATTTTGTGCACAATTATTCATGTCATTATTTATCGCTCTTTTGTTTCATACAAACGCAGCTGCTGCCATTTTGCAGCGATTGTTTTGTACACTGTAATGGATTATAAGGTAACAAACAGTTACAATTTTTAAAATAGTTTCATCTCAAATCAATATCTCATAATTCTTTATGTGGCTAAATGCCGGGTAATAAGTGGTATGACCGTATCCCCTAATCCCTTAAAGTGGGATCCCTTAAAGTGTTAGCAGCAGTGTTGGGGAAAGTTACTTTGAAAAGTAATGCATTACAATATTGCGTTACTCCCTTAAAAAGTAACTAATTGAGTTACTTAGTTATGTAGTAATGCGTTATGTTACTTTTGTGGTACTTTTTCTCACCTGGGTTGGGCTTGTTTTTTTTCTATTTTTGTGCAAATGTAAAGACCTCTTCACACTAAAAATTGAAATAATAAGCCTCAGGCTGAGGTAAAAATTCTAATTCACACGTGTACAGTAGAGGGCGCAACTCAAACAAACCTTGCTGCCATTTTGGATAATGGAAGAATTGGTCGTAGGAGAAAAAAGTTTAACACTAAACGAAAGCCATTTTTTCTAATGGTTTAACTGAATCCTCGAAGGTTAGCAGCAAGATATTGATCAATAAAGTCAGATTAAATGCATAAAAATATTTGTTTTATGTAATATTTCATTATTGGAGGTTAGTATTCTGAATTTGCATTTGACTAATTTTATTCATTTTGAGGAGTACTAGATATTTTTTTGTGCAAATGAGATTAATAAATGATCATATTTAATAATCTCACTCTGCACTTACTCTCGATTTTTCATTACTTTACTAGTTACTCGAAAAAGTAATCTGATTTACCTAACTCAAGTTACTTGTAATGTCACCCCCAACACTGTTTAGAAGGTATTAAGCAGACAGTACTATTACTCTAAAGGTCATTTCACACTGGACACGATTTTGAGACGCGAATGATTTGTGTGAACTGTTTGTGTAATGAGTACTTCCACACGAACATGAATGTGCTGCGGCGAAAAAACAATGTTTATTTTTTCCGTTTCCATGCCGATTTTTATTAAAACTCTTGCAGCGACAGAAAAGGCTTAAACCAATCACATACAAGGAAACAAAGGTCACGAAATGTCCAGTTGATGTCACAAGTTAATCCATCAACATTAACCTTTGCCAGGTATCATATTTCTCAAAGAGATTACAGCTGTAGTTGTAGTTACAGCTGTACAGATGCGCTGTGTTTGCCCACTGTAGGCTACAGACAACGATAACATAACCTTTTGAGTTAAAACTCGTTCTTTCTAAACCTAATTGTGTCCGTGACTATAGAAAGTGATCGATTGGTTCCCTGAAGTGTCTGGTCAGATGCGCCGCTACTGTCTCTGGAGTCTGGAGGAGCTCCTCAAATTGTCCCACGGACATTAAGTGCGGGACCAGCCATGATAAAGTTTTAGCTCCTGTACAAGATTAGCATACTCCCCTTCAGCCTCTCTGTTCTTTTAAGACTGGGTGCACCAAAATCTTATTTCCGGTCTTTTAACCCTCTGGGGTTCTTCATTTATGGGTCACACTCAGGACCTTCGGGACAAAAATGACCCGGAGGGCGGGATTAAGATAAAAAATATTTGAGTAAAATCAATGAAATATATTTTTGTTCAATAATATTTTTTCTTTTCTTTTTTTGGTGATTTTTGAGATCATTTTATGATTTATAATTAATATTTATGCAATAATTATGACCCATTTTTTCCCATTGAATATTATAAAAAATGTATATATATCTATAATTTTTTTTTTAAATCAAAGCTGTATTTCATTTTAGAGTCAAGCCTAGGCCTCATGAAAGCAATTTTTTAAATGAGATCGGTGCCAGTCGGGTGGACACATTGAGCATTTTTATCACGCAATAGCAAATTTTTACCACTATAGTGGATCTTGCATTTTATTAAAAAAATAAAAAAATCGTAGCTTCATCGGAATGGTCTGAAACTTGGTGACTTTATTGGTACTTGGTATATGAACACCCAAAAAAAATTGGGGACAGGATTTGAAAAGTCTAAGTGGTCGTAAAAAAAATAGTCACACTCAGGACCTTCGTGTCAAAAATGACCCCCATAGGAAATGAATGGGAAATTAGTTTGTTTGTGCATAAAATCTTCAAATCAGCCAGGATGCAGAAAAAAAGGACTCAACAGTGAAGGGGTGAATTTCTAAAACCTCAAGAGTGCAAAACAGACAAAACAAAAACTCACACACACACACGCACAAAAACACACGCACACAAATTAACGCATGCCATTCCAAAAGCTAATTGTGTTTTTGTGTGTGTGTGTGTGTGTGTGTGTTTTTTTTTTGTCTGTTTTGCACTCTTGATGTTTTAGAGATTCACCCCTTCACTGTTGAGTCCTTTTTTTCTGCATCCTGGCTGATTTGAAGATTTTATGCACAAAAAACTCTGTATTTTCATATTTTTGCCAATTTCCCATTCATTTCCTATGGGGGTCATTTTTGACCCGAAGGTCCTGAGTGTGACTATTTTTTTTCAAATCCTGTCCCCAATTTTTGGGGGTGTTCATACACCAAGTACCAATAAAGTCACCAAGTTTCGGACCATTCCGATGAAGCTACGATTTTTAACATTTTCGGGTCAGAAATGACAGAAGAGCCCCAGAGGGTTAAATAAAATGAAAAGCTCGTCTGCACTGGATAATGAAGTGTCTGTTTTCTCAGCTGTCGCCGCGCTCTGAAACGTCACAGACGTCGCTAATTCGTGTCGTGGCTGATGTGAATGTTTTTGATGCGAACTATTTGCACACAAAATATTCGCTTTTCCGCTTCACTTTTTTGTTATGCGTCCGGTGTGAAAGGGCCTTAATGAGAGTAAGGGTGCTTTCATACCTGAGCGTTTGTTTCAGAACCTGGTGCGTTTTCTCCCTTGGTTCTGTTCGTTTAGGCACATGTGAACACGGCGATCGCGCTTCGATCCGCACCAAAACAATCGCTCTGAGATCGCCTGAACGAGGTGGTCTCGGCCCGATTGCAAATGAACTCTGGGACGGTTCGCTTGAGGTGTGAGAGCAATCCGACCCAACGAACCACTGAACCAACTGATATTATAATTCATAACAGGAAGTGTGCTATATAAAAAGCAGCAGTGTCTGATTCTGTGAGTGAGAGACATCACAGATAAAAAACCAAAAGAGCTCCTCTTCACCATAAAATGTTGTGTAATTGCGTTGTGTAAATGTAGCGAATAATTTAACAGCGGGAATGACGGCTACATTCGTATAGCCTAGTGTTTGACACAGAGGAAACTGACCAATAAGTTGCACTCACATGTGACTTACTAAACACATTTTGGTACACTTTGAAAGGCTACATTGTGAAAGCAAGGCAAACAAAACAAACAATCTATAGGTGTGAAAACATGTAGTTAAAAAAATGACTAGTAGAATGTCTAAAGTGGACCATCAAAAACAATTCAATTCGCTCACTTTGTGTAACTCCCAGTTCCTCCCAGCACTCCCTTTGTAAAACACTACAGAAATAGTTTGATCACTCACTAAGTCTTTCCCTCCTCTATTTGCTAGTGTCCATTGATCAGTTCTGAAGGTGAGGCCCTGAGGGGCCAAACTACAATTTTAACATTCAGCTACATGGCACAGAGTCTGGCTGCCAACAGACAAATCACGGCTCAGAGACGCAGGGGAGAAATATGTGTGCGCTTTCGCATTAAAGGCTCCGCACAAAGCAAAGAGGCGGCAAATAACGATATTCGCAGATTAAAGCCACATATTCTGCCGCGATAAGGCACATTTCCTTCATCTCCTCGGATTCGGGGAGCGCTCGCAGATCCGTCTTTGTCAGCCTCTTTAGCAGCACCGCCGTGACACGCTTTGAAAGCCACACACAGAGCAGCAGTGATACACAAGCCCTTTCTGTCTTCAGTCTGCACTGCATAACCATAAAACCCATCTCCGGGGACAGAGGGTGTGAAGGGCACTCCTGATGGGCGATATTGATGTGAGTTTGAGTGCGTGCGCGCAGGGATGCCAGTCTGCCAAGAGCCCAGCCTTCAACAAAAGTTACACCGGCCCACCGGGGACATCACCTGGTTAGAGATCTCCGTTCGCTCTCCATGCCTCACTATCCGTCCTATAAGCCCCGTCATCGTGAGTTATGTGGTTTTGCATCTCTCTGAAAAACACCATACATCAACCAATCAGCTGGAGATGGAGTCGTCGCCTTCCAGAGGGGGAGAGGGAAGCGAACGAGTGTCACGGAGGGAGAACAAGAGAGCGGGCAGAAGTTATGGCACGGTTATTTTATAGGAAGACATTCACACGCTAAATAAAAGGGGAACACTCTCATACTTCACGCAAAGCATCGATAAAGCTTTCAGGCACAACAGATCCTAACAAAAGTCTGGCTCCTCCACCGCCATATCTCATTCCGAGAAAGAAAGGGAGAGGGAAGAGAGATACAAACAGAGCTGAGGCTGCATTAATTATCCAGCATGTGAGCACTTTAAGGGGTCATGTACATGTTTGTAGATCCTTTTTCCTACTTACAATATTAGTATTTTTTTGAAATTGTGTTTTTTATGACCATTTTCTTTCTGCTCTATTACGAAATGAACACCTTTATTCAGTAAGGACGCATCAAATTGATCTTGAGCAGCAAATCATCATGGTTTCTGAAGGATCATGTGACACTGAAGACTATTATTATTATTATTATCAATTTTATTTGAACAGGGACAGTGCACAATAAAACATAAACCCTGTATATAACAAGGAGAGATGCATTGCACCGGGTTTTAGCAAGTTGCTATTTTCCACCAGGTAAATAAAACATACAATAAATTAACAGTTACTAAATTCACAGTTGTGCAAAATATAAATTACAAAGTTATGAATACACACATTTCCACATCATTAAAACAACCCCCCCTCCCTCCCACCACCTTTTATAAATAAATATTACTGCATTCTCCCCTGGTAACTGATCGGGTAGCTCTTGTTGTTTTTTCTGAGCAGAGTGTAACCGTTTTTTCCAAAGGATAACAGTTCCCACAAGAGCGATTTATAGATTATCTTGACTAATTTATGCTAATCAATGACTTGAAGATAGCGAACTCCACATAAATTCATCAACTAACCATTCAGAAACGTCCTGTCTCATTGTTGTCACTTCTTCTTGAGTCTCTCCATCATTATCTGACTCCGGTTTGAACATAAAAGGCTAAACAGTTTCTGACATTTTCAGTGTGTGTCTGCATGTGGTAATCAGAGCTGCTAACATGAGCTCTTGAAGCTCCGCCCTCTTCTTGAAAGCTCATTTGCATTTAAAGGGACACACACAAAACACATTTTTGCTCACCTATGTGAGGTGATAACTTCACGTACACTCTGGGGACATTGGAGACTTACTTTGCATCTTGTAAAAAGGGGTATTATAGGACCCTTTTAAATGGAAATTTTCATGCTGGTAGATTTTTTTTTTAAACTATAATGTGAAAATGCAGAACTAGTAATGGGTGCATAATTCTGTACTGTGAAATGGTCAGAAGCCATTTAAATGTACAGTTCAAATTCAGTCCACTCAACAAACCTAAAAGCACATAAATCAGATCATCTCATAAACATTATTCTGATTTCTCTCGGCTGCCTCTTCACTTTAAAAAGCTGCAGACTGCTTCTTGTTTTGCATAAAATGACTCAAACACACTTGTCAAGCACAATGTTGCCTGTGCCGAGCTAACAGATGTGTAGCCTACACAAGTGCATGCTTCATATTCAGGGGGTGTATTAGGTTAAAGTGCATAAAATTACAGTGGACGCTCCCTGCGGCCTAATGTGACCATGAGTGATGAAGGGGGCGGGTAATGACAATATTTAGATGGACAATCAATCACTTGCCTTGGGAACGACTCTCAAACAACTTCAGTTCATTCAATCTGTCAGTCCGTCTGTGCATCCATTCATTCATCCATTGTTCTATCTATCTATCTATCTATCTATCTATCTATCTATCTATCTATCTATCTATCTATCTATCTATCTATCTATCTATCTATCTATCTATCTATCTATCTATCTATCTATCTATCTATCTATCTATCGTTCTATCGTTCTATCGTTCTATCTATCGTTCTATCGTTCTATCTATCTGTCTGTCCATCCGTCCATCCATCCATCCATCCTCCATCCATCTTTCGAACTGTCTATCATCCGTCCGTCCTTCCGTCCGTCTGTCTGTCTGTCATCCGTCTGTCTGTCTGTCTGTCTATCTGTCTGTCTGTCTGTCTGGCTATCATCCATCTGTCTGTCTGTCTGTCATCCGTCTGTCTGTCTGTCTATCATCCATCTGTCTGTCTGTCTGTCTATCATCCGTCTATCATCCGTCTGTCTGTCTGTCTGTCTGTCTGTCTGTCTATCATCCATCTGTCTGTCTGTCTGTCATCCGTCTGTCTGTCTGTCTATCATCCATCTGTCTGTCTGTCTGTCTATCATCCGTCTATCATCCGTCTGTCTGTCTGTCTGTCTGTCTGTCTGTCTGTCTGTCTGTCTGTCATCCGTCTGTCTGTCTGTCTATCATCCATCTGTCTGTCTGTCTGTCATCCGTCTGTCTGTCTGTCATCCGTCTGTCTGTCTGTCTGTCTGTCTGTCTGTCTATCATCCGTCTATCATCCGTCTGTCTGTCTGTCTGTCTGTCTGTCTGTCTATCATCCGTGTTTCTGTCCATCCATCCATCCATCCATCCATCCATCCATCCATCCATCCATCCATCCATCCATCCATCCATCCATCCATCCATCCATCTATCTATCTATCTATCTATCTATCTATCTATCTATCTATCTATCTATCTATCTATCTATCTATCTATCTATCTATCTATCTATCTATCTATCTATCGTTCTATCGTTCTATCGTTCTATCTATCATTCTATCTATCATTCTATCTATCGTTCTATCTATCGTTCTATCTATCTGTCTGTCCATCTGTCCATCCATCCTCCATCCATCTTTCGAACTGTCTATCATCCGTCCGTCCGTCTGTCTGTCTTTCTGTCTATCATCTGTCTGTCTGTCTGTCTGTCTGTCTGTCTGTCATCTGTCCGTCTGTCTGTCTGTCTGTCTGTCTGTCTGTCTGTCTGTCATCTGTCTGTCTATCATCTGTCTGTCTGTCTGTCTGTCTGTCTGTCATCTGTCCGTCTGTCTGTCTGTCTGTCTGTCATCTGTCTGTTTGTCTGTCTGTCTGTCTGTCTGTCTGTCATCTTTCTGTCTGTCTGTCTGTCTGTCTGTCTGTCTGTCTGTCTGTCTATCATCTGTCTGTCTGTCTGTCTGTCTGTCTGTCTGTCTGTCTGTCTGTCTATCATCTGTCTGTCTGTCTGTCTATCTGTCTGTCTGTCTGTCTGTCTGTCATCTGTCTGTCTGTCTGTCTGTCTGTCTATCATCTGTCTGTCTGTCTGTCTGTCTGTCTGTCTGTCTGTCTGTCTGTCTGTCTGTCTGTCTATCTATCTATCTATCTATCTATCTATCTATCTATCTATCTATCTATCTATCTATCTATCTATCTATCGTTCTATCGTTCTATCTATCTATCTATCTATCTGTCTATCTATCTGTCTATCTTTCTGTCCTCCATTTTATCTATTTATCATCCATCTGTCCGTCCGTCTGTCTGTCATCGTTATATCTTTCTATCATCCACCTGTCCTTCCATCTATCTGTCTGTCTGTCTATCAATGGATGTGAATGTCAAAAAAATAAATACCCACATACACACACAGAGGTCACAACAGACAGGAAGGTGCAGTTTGGGATTAATTAATGTCAGACTAATGGACCCCTTTCCCTTTGTAAAGCTTAATGATTTGTGTCTAAACGAACTGGGACATGTTTGAGGTCTGCCAATGGGACGAGAGAATGCAGTGAAGGGGGAGAGATGGAGAAGAAAAGCAGCTGCCACCAGAAAACAAAGTGAGAATGAAAAGAAAGAGATGAGAGGAAAAGATAAGGTGCCCTTAATGAAAAAGAAGAAAGAAAGAAAGTAGTATATGTTACAGAGTAATAAAAATATGTGAAACCATGTCAGAGATGGTTGACATTGTGTTTTATTCATGCATTATGCACCACTGTATTTATATACAAGTGCTTCCATCACATTTTTAGCAGCAAGAAAACTGATTCCTGATTCTTTATCCTCAAATTCTTTGCCATCAAATTCTCAACATTTCCATTACACAGCCCAATCATCCATCCGACTCCAGAAAAACAAACTAGTGACCAACATGGTGGCCTCCAGTGATAAAATTCCTGTTAGTGCGAAGGGGTCTAAACAAACCAATCCAGGCATCTTTTCAGTCTCTCTTTCAATTCATCCCGAGGAAAAGGGATCACTGAACATTCACCTCAGGAAACAGCAACCCAGATTTCTCCATCTGTCCTTGCACCGCTTGCACTTCATATGTTACTTTAAATGCTGCAGAAGGTTTACACACCAGAACCCCACTGCTTGTGTAACTGAAGTGTGTGTGTGTGTGTGTGTGGTCATGCTGGCACGCTGCGTGACAGAGACAGATGATGTGATGATAGAGGGCTGGTCTGGTGTTAGTATTTGCGTCAGTGCCTCCTGACCCAAAGCTCTCTTTGCCTTACACACTCCCACCATGCATTAGTTAATGACCATTACGGCTGCATACACACACACCTCACGTCTTAGACAGTCTGATGTGTGTGTGTGTGTGTGTGTGTGTGTGTGTGTGTGTGTGTGTGTGTGTGTGTGTGTGTGTGTGTGTGTGTGTGTGTGTGTGTGTGCGTGTATGCATCACTCTCCACTTGTTCCTCTGTTTGCAAAAGCATATAGCTCTTTAAAAATTTGAACGCAATTTCCAAATAAAATTGTACATATACTTAATCATTCATTTGCAGAATTATTGCTGGTAAAATATGAAATTAAATATTATTACTATTTAAAATACTGTACGTTCTATATTTTAAAATGTAATGTATTCCTGTGATCAAAGCTATATTTTCAGCATCATTACTCCAGTCTTCAGTGTCACATGATGCTTCAGAAAATCATTCTGATATGATGATTTGATGATCAAGACACATTTATGATTATGTTGAAAACTGTTGAGCTGTGTAATATTGTTGTGGAAACTGTGATACATTTCCTTTAGGATTCTTTGATGAATATTAGTTCAAAAGGACGGAAGTTATTTGAAATAGAAATCTTTTGTAACATTATAAATATAAATTACATTATAAATGTTACTTTTGACCAATTGAATGTGTCCTTGCTGAATAAAAGTATTAATTTCTTTAAAAAAAAGATTGTCCCTAAACTTTAAATCATTAGTGTATGGCTAATATTATATAATTTTATAAATATTGAATTTTTTAAATAAATAAAATAAATACAAAAAAAATAAATAATTTGCTGTACAAATGAATTCAGTTATCACATGTATACCATAACATACATTATGAAAATATCATTGTTACATTATTGGTGACTAGATTAAAGATTAAAAATTAAACAGCCAACATCTAACCCAACATTGGCTGATAATTTACACTCTAACCCAGAAATTGTGTTGTTTTAACCCAGCGATTGGGTTGTTTTAAGCAAACATTTAACCCAACTGCTGGGTTAAAACAACCCAATTGCTGAGTTAGTCCATTTCAACCCAACTTGGGTTATTTTTAACCCAGCATTTTTTAGAGTGTAGCGTATACACTATACTGAATATACAGTGAGGAAAATAAGTATTTGAACACCCTGCTATTTTGCAAGTTCTCCCACTTGGAAATCATGGAGGGGTCTGAAATTGTCATCGTAGGTGCATGTCCACTGTGAGAGACATAATCTAAAAATAAAATCCAGAAATCACAATATATGATTTTTTTTAACTATTTATTTGTATGATACAGCTGCAAATAAGTATTTGAACACCTGTCTATCAGCTCAAAGACCTGTTAGTCTGCCTTTAAAATGTCCACCTCCACTCCATTTATTATCCTAAATTAGATGCACCTGTTTGAGGTCGTTAGCTGCATAAAGACACCTGTCCACCCCATACAATCAGTAAGAATCCAACTACTAACATGGCCAAGACCAAAGAGCTGTCCAAAGACACTAGAGACAAAATTGTACACCTCCACAAGGCTGGAAAGGGCTACGGGGAAATTGCCGAGCAGCTTGATGAAAAAAGGTCCACTGTTGGAGCAATCATTAGAAAATGGAAGAAGCTTAACATGACTGTCAATCTCCCTCTGACTGGGGCTCCATGCAAGATCTCACCTCGTGGGGTCTCAATGATCCTAAGAAAGGTGAGAAATCAGCCCAGAACTACACGGGAGGAGCTGGTCAATGACCTGAAAAGAGCTGGGATCACCGTTTCCAAGGTTACTGTTGGTAATACACTAAGACGTCATGGTTTGAAATCATGCATGGCACGGAAGGTTCCCCTGCTTAAACCAGCACATGTCAAGGCCCGTCTTAAGTTTGCCAATGACCATTTGGATGATCCAGAGGAGTCATGGGAGAAAGTCATGTGGTCAGATGAGACCAAAATAGAACTTTTTGGTCATAATTCCACTAAACGTGTTTGGAGGAAGAAGAATGATGAGTACCATCCCAAGAACACCATCCCTACTGTGAAGCATGGGGGTGGTAGCATCATGCTTTGGGGGTGTTTTTCTGCACATGGGACAGGGCGACTGCACTGTATTAAGGAGAGGATGACCGGGGTCATGTATTGCGAGATTTTGGGGAACAACCTCCTTCCCTCAGTTAGAGCATTGAAGATGGGTCGAGGCTGGGTCTTCCAACATGACAGTGACCCGAAGCACACAGCCAGGATAACCAAGGAGTGGCTCTGTAAGAAGCATATCAAGGTTCTGGCGTGGCCTAGCCAGTCTCCAGACCTAAACCCAATAGAGAATCTTTGGAGGGAGCTCAAACTCCGTGTTTCTCAGGCCAGAAACCTGACTGATCTAGAGAAGATCTGTGTGGAGGAGTGGGCCAAAATACCTCCTGCAGTGTGTGCAAACCTGGTGAAAAACTACAGGAAACGTTTGACCTCTGTAATTGCAAACAAAGGCTAATGTACCAAATATTAACATTGATTTTCTCAGGTGTTCAAATACTTATTTGCAGCTGTATCATACAAATAAATAGTTAAAAAATCATACATTGTGATTTCTGGATTTTTTTTTTTAGATTATGTCTCTCACAGTGGACATGCACCTACAATGACAATTTTAGACCCCTCCATGATTTCTAAGTGGGAGAACTTGCAAAATATCAGGGTGTTCAAATACTTATTTTCCTCACTGTATATAGGTCATATATCCAGGGGGGTCCGGGTTGCATTTATAATTTTGTTGCATTTATAATATACAGGGAGTGCAGAATTATTAGGCAAATGAGTATTTTGACCACATCATCCTCGTTATGCATGTTGTCTTACTCCAAGCTGTATAGGCTGGAAAGCCTACTACCAATTAAGCATATTAGGTGATGTGCATCTCTGTAATGAGAAGGGGTGTGGTCTAATGACATCAACACCCTATATCAGGTGTGCATAATTATTAGGCAACTTCCTTTCCTTTGGCAAAATGTGTCAAAAGAAGGACTTGACAGGCTCAGAAAAGTCAAAAATAGTGAGATATATTGCAGAGGGATGCAGCAGTCTTAAAATAGCCAAGCTTCTGAAGCGTGATCATCGAACAATCAAGCGTTTCATTCAAAATAGTCAACAGGGTCGCAAGAAGCGTGTGGAAAAACCAAGGCGCAAAATAACTGCCCGTGAACTGAGAAAAGTCAAGCGTGCAGCTGCCAAGATGCCACTTGCCACCAGTTTGGCCATATTTCAGAGCTGCAACATCACTGGAGTGCCCAAAAGCACAAGGTGTGCAATACTCAGAGACATGGCCAAGGTAAGAAAGGCAGAAAGTCGACCACCACTGAACAAGACACACAAGCTGAAACGTCAAGACTGGGCCAAGAAATATCTCAAGACTGATTTTTCTAAGGTTTTATGGACTGATGAAATGAGAGTGAGTCTTGATGGGCCAGATGGATGGGCCCGTGGCTGGATTGGTAAAGGGCAGAGAGCTCCAGTCCGACTCAGACGCCAGCAAGGTGGAGTACTGGTTTGGGCTGGTATCATCAAAGATGAGCTTGTGGGGCCTTTTCGGGTTGAGGATGGAGTCAAGCTCAACTCCCAGTCCTACTGCCAGTTTCTGGAAGACACCTTCTTCAAGCAGTGGTACAGGAAGAAGTCTGCATCCTTCAAGAAAAACATGATTTTCATGCAGGACAATGCTCCATCACACGCGTCCAAGTACTCCACAGCGTGGCTGGCAAGAAAGGGTATAAAAGAAGAAAATCTAATGATATGGCCTCCTTGTTCACCTGATCTGAACCCCATTGAGAACCTGTGATCCATCATCAAATGTGCGATTTACAAGGAGGGAAAACAGTACACCTCTCTGAACAGTGTCTGTGGCTGAGGCTGTGGTTGCTGCTGCACGCAATGTTGATGGTGAACAGATCAAAACACTGACAGAATCCATGGATGGCAGGCTTTTGAGTGTCCTTGCAAAGAAAGGTGGCTATATTGGTCACTGATTTGTTTTTGTTTGGTTTTTGAATGTCAGAAATGTATATTTGTGAATGTTGAGATGGTATATTGGTTTCACTGGTAAAAATAAATAATTGAAATGGGTATACATTTGTTTTTTGTTAAGTTGCCTAATAATTATGCACAGTAATAGTCACCTGCACACACAGATATCCCCCTAAAATAGCTAAAACTAAAAACCACTTCCAAAAATATTCAGCTTTGATATTAATGAGTTTTTTGTGTTCATTGACAACATGGTTGTTGTTTAATTATTAATGTTGTAAAATTAATCCTCAAAAATACAACTTGCCTAATAATTCTGCACTCCCTGTATATATATAGCTGTTTCTGCATGTAACAAATTAAGAGACACTTAACATTGAGAAATCATTGTTAAGTGATCTCTTAATTTTTTCCAGAGCCATGTATACCCTTCAAAAAATATATTACCCTTCAAAAAAACATGTGCATGATGTGTTTTGGGAAGCCTTGCTCCATCCTGTCGTGAAGTATTGTTCCATTGTTAACCTCCGAGACACAGACACAAAGACTTAGACAGAGTTTACCTACAGAACAACAGTTGTTCCTGACACTGCCATCCTGCTGTTTTAACCTCACCCAAAGAGTCAGCAAATAGAGAGGCGAAAAGAGAGGGAAGCAATTAGCCTGTGAGAGATGTGTGTGTGTCCCCGTGTCTGCTTTCTTTCTCCTCTCAGGTCCACCAGCCCCTCTTCTTTCCTGCGCCCTGGCCTCTGGAAAGTGCTGAGCTGGCTCTTTCTCTCGCTCTGTCCTTCTCCTCCATGTTCTTTTGCTCTCTCGCAGCCAGTCAGAGTCACGGCAGTGGGACATGAACACAATGCTAATCAGGTGTTCTTCTTCATCTCTGCCACTCCCGCTCCGTCTCGCCCGCGGTGATGTCAGAAGTCATAAAAGCAAGAAAACAGCCGGGCTGCGTATTTGTTCCTCCCTTCGCTTTCATTTACTCAGTCCTTCATTCACATACAGCAATACTATTTCAGGTTGAATAACATGTTTTGACTCTAATCCAGGGATAAACACTTACAAAATCTCGGTTTTAAGACCAGATTTGACATTTTCTGCCCGTGTGTGGTACTGTCTGTGCCGTCTTGTGGGTTCTGAGGGATTGTTAGGGTATTGCTATGCAGTTTAGGTACTTGCTTTTCTTTGTAATTAACTGTGAAATTTACTAGTAATTTCTGATAGAAAATTGCTTCTACAACTATTTTTATTTTGGTGTGGTGAAAAAGCACCTATCAACTCCCTAAAAAAGTAACTAATTGCATTACTTGGTTACTTTTTATTTGCGTTACTTTCTCACCTGGGCTGGGCTTGCTTGCTTTTTTTAATAACAACCCCCTCCCCCAATAGTTCTCTTTTTGGCAAATGTAAAGGCCCCTTCACACCAAATGAATAAATTAACACACTGCAATCACCAGCTGGAGTGCCCAGGATATCCACCAGAGGGCACTCCTCCCCAGAGCATTGTCTTTCCACCACGAACTACATTTCCCAGAATCCTTTGCCTGGACTCATTATCTATGATTAGTTTCAGCTGTTTCTCATTTACCCTTGTTAACTCAAGTCAAGTCAAGTCAACCTTATTTATATAGCGCTTTTAACAATGAAGATTGTTTCAAAGCAGCTTTACAGTGTTAAACAGGAAAATAATGCAACAGAATCTTATTCAGCCGTAAAGCCATTCTGGAGAAAACGGTGATGTCATCAGTTCATTTCAATTATCATACAGTGACAGTGTGGGCTTTAGCTCAGTAATTAGATCAGTAATTTAGTTTATTTGGTTAATTTAGTTTAATAATTAGATTTATTTGGATATTTAGTTGAACAATTTAGAAAAATTTAGTGTCCCCAACTGAGCACGCCAAGCCAGAGGCAACAGTGGCAAGGAAACCAAAACCCCATCAGGTGACCTAATGGAGAAAAATAAACCTTGGGAGAAACCAGGCTCAGTCGGGGTGCCAGTTCTCCTCTGGCCAAGTGTACATACACCAAACTCAGGCCAAACTCAGTGTACATACACCTATTTCACTCAGTCACTCTTTGCGAAGTCTTATTTCTGTCATGTACTGTACTTATATCTGCAAAAAATTATGATGCGCAAGTTAAGCTTGAGCGTGTGACGTGCTAATCTCAATGTTGTGCATTGCTTTTTGAGCTGCGTGAGCTAAAGCTAAAGATCTTCAACGGTACAATTAAGTACTTTACTGCATTCTGCGTTGTTAATTAGCGTTGTTAAACGCATCCTATATGATATTAATCAGACATGTAAAAAACATAATATTACAACTTCCAATGGCTGCGAATGCACACGCGAACTTGACTGTGTAACTCTGTGGACGCTCTCTTTTTCTTATCAGCTCGATAACGATAACATTAAAAATAACCACTTATCGGCCAATAACAATATATCGTGCATTCCTAGTTGAAATGGATTATCGAAGGTCAGCAGCCACATTGGTTAATACAGTGAGATTATAAAGTATGTTTGTGTGAATTTAACATATTTATTACAGGTTTGCATAATATTCTGAGTTTGCATTTCACTGTTTATACAAAGGAACACTAAATGTGAGCATGCATTTACTTATCTCACTTAGAAAAAAACGATCCAGTACTACAATAACTATCATGTTCACACACAATGCCTGATTTCCCTCAAGATGGAGACAGGAGAGCTGTAAGTCAGTACATGGGAACTTGCATAACTTATTTGAAAAATTGACATAATTGTATGTCATATATGTAAATTTAAAAGTAATGAGTTACTTTACTAGTTACTTGAAAAAGTAATCGAATTAAGTAACTTGTGTTAATTGTTATGTGTTACCCCAGCACTGCTTATGTGCATATGTGTGTCTCGTCTTTTAGAGTTTAGATGTGCATGATGTTCCGCTCTAATGATTGCGTGTATGTATTAACTCTGACGTTCTAAATTAGGGCTTGCTCACGACATGCTGGGCAGGCAGCCGGAGATGTCAGAATGCGACGACATCATCCCAAGCCGGCATCACCACGGCGACATATAACACAAAGTGTTCTGGCCCCCATCCCACTACTTCATCTGAACTGGACAACCACCAACACAAAAGAACCTAATCACTTAGACTAAATCATTACTCACAAATCTCAAGAACAGACAGTACAAACTATGACAGTGATGAGAAAATACGTACAGTAGTTTGTGTAGTAAAAATAGCATTTTTATGTACTACTGTCTGCTTCCCTTTCACTCTCCGTGTCCTCTATTCCCTTAGGTCATGTCCTCATCTTGACCTCTTCCTTTCTCAGGTCATTCTGCAGTCACATCTTGTCCACCACAAACCCTCAGCCTAATCTCAGTACTCCTTCATTCGTTCCTTATTCTTCTCTTTGGTCCCATTAGCAGCCTGTTCTCTGGAGTGACCAATCACGCTTCTCTGTCTGGCAATCTGATGGACGAGTCTGGGTTTGGCGGTTGCCAGGAGAACGGGACTTGCCTGACTGCATTGTGCCAAGTGTAAAGTTTGGTGGAGGGGGGATTTTGGTGTGGGGTTGTTTTTCAGGGGTTGGGCTTGGCCCTTTAGTTCCAGTGAAAGGAACTCTTGATACTTCAGCATACCAAGACATTTTGGACAATTTCATGCTCCAAACATTGTGGGAACAGTTTGGGGATGACCCCTTCCTGTCCCAACATGACTGCACACCAGAGCACAAAACGTTGGTCCATAAAAACATGGATGAGCGAGTTTGGTGTGGAGGAACTTGACTGTCCTGCACAGAGTCCTGACCTCAACCCGATAGAACACCTTTGGGATGAATTAGAGCGGAGACTGAGAGCCAGGCCTTCTCGTCCAACATCAGTGCCTGACCTCACAAATGCACTTCTAGAAGAATGGTCAAAAAGTCCCAAAACACACTCCTAAACCTTGAGGAAAGCCTTCCCAGAAGAGTTGAAGCTGTTAGAGCTGCAAAGGGTGGGCCAACTCCATATTAAACCCTACGGATAAAGAATGGGATGTAATTAAAGTTCATGTGCATGTAAAGGCAAGCGTCCCGAAACTTTTGGCAATATAGTGTATGTGTGTGTAATATGTGAGAGTGTAAGGACATCATTGCTTAATTGAATCACTCATGATGAATCTGTTATCACATGAAGACATGATTCATGTTTAACAATGTGATGCGTCAGCACTGAATTTATGTACAGTTATTGTACTCATTTAGACATGATGAGAACACACCCTGCAGAGACTGCAGACACACAGGCATCACGCACACACACACAGACACAGACACACACGCACACACACACACACACACACACGCGCACGCACGCACGCATGCACGCACGCACGCACGCACACACACACACACACACACGTTGTGTTTCCATGTTTTATGGGGACTTTCCATAGGCAATGATTTTTATACTGTACACATTGTATATTCTCTCCCCTTACACTAACCCTGTCCCTAAAACTACCCATCACACAAAACTTTCTGCATTTTGACATGTTCAAAAAACATCACTTAGTAAGCTGATTTCCTCATGGGGGCCAAAAAGACAAGGATTTCAGATATTGCCATCTTTGTGGGCAACATTTTGTCCCCATATTGTAGGGTTTACCAGGACACACACACACACACGCACGCACGCACACACAGAGGCTTCCCCCTGTGACCACCGCACCTCTATCTCCCTCGCTCTCATTCACACTCTCCTCAAAGGTGATTCATTCATTGCTGCCACGTTTGCATTGATTCACTGCGGTAATGCGGAATCTGGGTTGCCAGGTATTCCACTGACGAATCTCCTCGGGCTACACAGGGGAAGGGCTTTCCTTAAGTGTGTGTCCTTCAGGGGATCTGGAAACCCCCTTTGAAAATGCCTGGCAGCTTCTTTAAGGCTGGCTCCTGACTGTATGTAATGATAATGAGGGTTATCAATGAAATAATTACAGTCTTGGAATTCTGGAACAAAACACAACTAATTGCCTGACTTCATCCCAGAGGATTTAGTTAGTGTGGGTTAAAAAAAAAGTGCTTTTCAGTGAAAGAAAAAAAAGAGGAAGAAAGACTTTCAATGACATTGAAAAAGCATGTCCTTGTTCTCTAAGCTAATTAAGAGGAAAATACTTTTACTTATTTAAGTATTTTAAAAAAAATTACGAATGCAAGGGGACAACCTGTCTCTCCTTCATCATCGTTTATCGGACCCAAAGCTTCATTCTCTCATTTTTCCACTCGGCTGCCAATGGCAAAATTGTTGCCCTCCACAGGGCAGCGACACGCTATGCTAACCCCTCCATAAGCACACTCAAATACATCTTCTGCTTCCTCCCTTGACTGCCATTTAACATTTATATGGCAAATCAAAGCTTAAGAACGTATTAGGGACAATGGCAGGGTGACCTGCAGTAAAAAAGCCATTTATATTTCAGACGCTGTGTTTACCATACAGCCAGTGACCTTGGAAGGAGCTAATGGTGAATGAGAGGACATGCCGAGGATCTGTTAGGGTTCCCATTCAAAGCTCACAAACTAGCTATTCAGCCTTTCTATCCATCACAAAAGTGATCCCATAAATGGTCTGAATATGTGTAAATCTAAATAAATGTTGTTAAACTGGATAACTAGATTCACTTATATGTTCATAAAGGAGTACGTCAATGCCAAATTTTCATTGATCTTTTGACATATAAGAGGTCATTATACTATAAAAAAATATCCTGTAAGTTTCAGAACGGAAAACTTCTTTGTTAGTCCAAAAATTGCTTTTATTGAATCCAAGCTCAGAAAACAACTCGTTTCGGATTTTGCTTCACTATGACGTCATAGTGTGACTTTTTACTTTTCTTTAGCCCCGCCCACAGATTCACACATGTAGTAGTAAATACGAGACAGAGGCAAACACAGGATTACTCCAGCAACAAAACCATAGAGATGCCTCTGAGGATTACAAGACGTTTTGAAGTGCCACATTGTGGAAAACCCTGTTGCCTTCCTTTGATCCTACTTTATTCTCCACAAACAAGACTTATAAAACATATGTAATATGCTGTGGCAAGCAGCGAGGCTGAGGTATCGGCCAACCTGAAGAAGTGTGCAGTTGGGCATGTGGAGGTCAGATATCTGGGCTTCCACTTAGGACACGGACAGGTGCCAAGGTCCCCAAATTACCAAGACTGTTGCGGCGCACAGCTGCCGCTCATCATCACTCACGCCACCGGCCTCGCCCCGTTCTTACGGTCCCGCCTGCTTACCACATACGCATAAATGTTTCACATTATTGGCAAATGTTTCAACTATGTAACAAGATATTTTTAAATATCGGAAGTTTTTAAAACATTCCACATGGCAGGGACATTTAAAATTATTTTAATATGCAAAACTATTACACTGCAAGTTGATTTAACCTAAACATTTTATGAAAACTTGTTGCCCTAAAAAGTTAACTTAAAACATGAGTTCATTAACCCTTTCACACGTAAGTTTAAAATATTCTGGCTGACCCCCCAGCGTGAGTTTTGCAACCATTATTTAGAATGTATCACTTTATTGTTTCCATGGTGACGCATCATTGCTTGTCACATGACAGACCACAATCACAATAGTGCTGTATGACTGATGATATGCTTTTATTTAATTTTTCCTTTTTATTAAAAATATTCACAAATGTGTGACCTATAGCATGAAATATCTGATATTCCAATTGTGAAATATGGGCAAGTGGATGTGTTTTGTTGTTTAAAGTTTGTGTTAGTTGAGCTGTGTATATACACGATGGGTGCCGCCATGCTAGTTTGAGCTGCAGTTCAGAGAATTGGATCTATTAGATTTACAACACGTGAATTCATCAACTTCTTGCAAAATACATGAAAGTAAGTGGCCGGTGAACTGGGAGAAGAATAGAGAAAACTTTAAAGTTACTTAACCAATGTGTATCTGATATGAATAAAACTTGTTGTCTAATTATAATGTAAAGGATTGTTATTGTCGCTTCCATATTCAGGATGTATTTTAAAAACTCTAAATGGATGGTTTTGCTGGTACTTTTTACATTTCTAACCAACGAAAGCGCAAATGCACGAAAGCATTTTTGCGAAAGCACATTTGAATTCAGCAGTTGATCACATGATGCACTGACTGTTTTAATCACACCGGTGTGATCATACATGGGAAAGGGTTAAACTAATCATTTTAATGCACTGCTATTGAACTTTAAACTTGAAATGTCAAAGTTCAAGTCAAAATTAACTTTTTAGGGCAATGAGTTTACATAAAATGTTTATAAAATGTCAACTAAAAATAATGTGTTGGCTCAACAACAACAACAACAACAAAACTGAACACAACTATTTGCATCAATTTGAACAAAACTGTGTTCAACCAAAAAACTATATTGAATTAAAAGAACTTAATAATTTATAACATAAACACACATTTTTAAGTTCATTACTACTTGAGTTGTAGCCCTGGAGCCAATTAATTTGATCTAGTTCAGTTCAAATGCTGAGCTCTCACAGCACATGTAGCTTATCTACACTGTAAAAAAATTTTTTTCCGAAAAACATATTGGCCCAATAAATGACTTCCAAATAATTATCCCCATGCAAAAAGATGCATTGTACTGATCATAGCTTAAGGTCTTCACTCAAAATTAAAATTGTATATTCACAGAAAATATTTAATTGTGCTCAGTCAATCTATGAAGTCGAAGTGAAAAATCCATGTTGGCTGAACAAGTCCTATGTCCGAAAAACGATATACGCATGCGCAAAATGCGCTTGAAGAAACCTGTTCGTGTGGAGATTTCAAATGCGGAGCGCGGGTGCGGCAGCGCGAGCGGAGCCGAACCAGCAGGTGCTGAAAACCGAAACAGACATTCCCAAGAGAATAGAGATATTCATCTCACAAAGACATTGGTGAGTATTTAGCACTGAAATTATTCTCCAGAGTTTTGCTTTATGACCCGATATGAAGTTTAAAAGACATTTTGTAGAATCATGAGTTCATGCATTCATTGGTTTCATGTGTGTGTTATCGTTTACCTCGTTTACTCTAATGGTAGCCAATAGTTTTATTTTCCTCATGTCTTATATGTCTAAAACAATAGGTAATAAGTAAATTAAGTCATTTGTGTGATATGTGTGCCATGCGACCCGGTGCCATTAGATTGCATTTTGAGTCGGCCTCTTTCAAGGCTTGAGTTAATGCCTTTTAATATAAAACACGTCAAGCTCGTGATTTTCTTATTCATCCATTCATTCGTCTCATCCTCATTATATAATGAAGAACTTCTGTAATGTTTCTTGATGCAGGGGAACTTTGTCATTAATGTTATGCAGGTTTTTAGCCTATGCAGTGCCACGCTTTCTTCACCACATTAAGACATCCTCTTATGCAGAAGACTTATTGAATGTATTCAGAGTTTTTCCTTATTGAAACTAAGGTATTTTCACCAAATATCCTGTGTTGGAATTTACTTGTTAATAAAGTAATGTGATAAAATATCAACCCTGTTGTCTGTGTTCTGTATTTTGCTTAATATACACTCACCTAAAGGATTATTAGGAGCACCTGTTCAATTTCTCATTAATGCAATTATCTAATCAACCAATCACATGGCAGTTGCTTCAATGCATTTAGGGGTGTGGTCCTGGTCAAGACAATCTCCTGAACTCCAAACTGAATGTCAGAATGGGAAAGAAAGGTGATTTAAGCAATTTTGAGCGTGGCATGGTTGTTAGTGCCAGACGGGCCGGTCTGAGTATTTCACAATCTGCTCAGTTACTGGGATTTTCACGCACAACCATTTCTAGGGTTTACAAAGAATGATGTGAAAAGGGAAAAACATCCAGTATGCGGCAGTCCTGTGGGCGAAAATGCCTTGTTGATGCTAGAGGTCAGAGGAGAATGGGCCGACTGATTCAAGCTGATAGAAGAGCAACTTTGACTGAAATAACCACTCGTTACAACCGAGGTATGCAGCAAAGCATTTGTGAAGCCACAACACACACAACCTTGAGGCGGATGGGCTACAACAGCAGAAGACCCCACCGGGTACCACTCATCTCCACTACAAATAGGAAAAAGAGGCTACAATTTGCACAAGCTCACCAAAATTGGACAGTTGAAGACTGGAAAAATGTTGCCTGGTCTGATGAGTCTCGATTTCTGTTGAGACATTCAGATGGTAGAGTCAGAATTTGCCGTAAACAGAATGAGAACATGGATCCATCATGCCTTGTTACCACTGTGCAGGCTGGTGGTGGTGGTGGTGTAATTGTGTGGGGGATGTTTTCTTGGCACACTTTAGGCCCCTTAGTGCCAGTTGGGCATCGTTTAAATGCCACGGCCTACCTGAGCATTGTTTCTGACCATGTCCAATCCCTTTATGACCACCATGTACCCATCCTCTGATGGCTACTTCCAGCAGGATAATGCACCATGTCACAAAGCTCGAATCATTTCAAATTGGTTTCTTGAACATGACAATGAGTTCACTGTACTAAAATGGCCCCCACAGTCACCAGATCTCAACCCAATAGAGCATCTTTGGGATGTGGTGGAACGGGAGCTTCGTGCCCTGGATGTGCATCCCACAAATC
This sequence comes from Romanogobio albipinnatus, assembly GCA_023566225.1. NCBI lineage: Eukaryota > Metazoa > Chordata > Actinopteri > Cypriniformes > Gobionidae > Romanogobio > Romanogobio albipinnatus. The sequence continues at coordinate 10,853,065 of CM042239.1, read as the reverse complement.
TCCATCAACTGCAAGATGCTATCCTATCAATATGGGCCAACATTTCTAAAGAATGCTTTCAGCACCTTGTTGAATCAATGCCAAGTAGAATTAAGGCAGTTCTGAAGGCGAAAGGGGGTCAAAAACAGTATTAGTATGGTGTTCCTAATAATCCTTTAGGTGAGTGTATTTAGGCTATGTTTTTAGTCATTTTTGTATTTTGGGCAGTGAGAAATAAACAATTGTGACTACAATTTAAAACATTGAATTGGACCAATCTCACAGTTTCACTGTAAAACATTTCTCCAATTCAAAATGTTCTAGTGACCGATCACATCTACATTTTTTAGTTGGCCAAATTGAATTTCTGTTAATTAAATTTTATCAATTCACAGAAATTCAATTTGGCCAACTGAAAAATTTAGATGTGATCGGTCACTAGAAAATTTTAAATTGGAGAGGCCTGACAGTTTTTACAGTGTTTGTAAATTAAATTTTTCCATTGGCTCAACATATTATTTCTAATTGAGCCCATGTTAACACACTGTTGCCACAATGGATACAATTCAATTCACAGAAATTCAATTTGGCCAATTGAAAATTTTTGATGTGATCGCTCACTAGAAAATTTTGAATTGGAGAGGCCTTACATTTTTTACAGTGTAGCATGTATATTTAATGAACAAGATAATAGCTATTGTCACTGGCAAGTATTACTTATTACTTATATAGAGCCAATGTGAAGTTTACCATATTCAGCACAATGGTAACACAAAAACTTCAACAAAACAGAAACTCTATTAAATGTCAAACACAATAATAGCGTTAAAAACATAAACAAAAACAAATAAAACAACACTTCATTTTAACAGGTAGCCTATTATCCTTAACCAGTCCTATGCAAAGCATGCTGGGAACTGGAAATCCACTAGTTCAAACAGCTAATCAAAATCTTCCTCCAAAATCGATAAAATGTATAGTTTATATTGAATAATTCAGCAAAAATGTCTGGGTTTATGTTTAGTGTACTTATAATAACAGTGCACCCAACAGTGCAGTGGGTGTTTACTTACAAGTCTTGAATGCAACACGTCCATCAAAACTGAGTGTTGGTCAAAAACAGGATAGAAAATAGCTTATTACTTCTAAATGTGTCTTTTTTCTGTCAAAATCTTGATAACATTATAAGTGGACCTGAGAAAACATTATAATTTTTTTTTTAAAGTGCATGGCGCCTTTAATGACAGTGTTTCTCTAAGAACATAATTGTTCAGGCTGAATTTGATGGCACTTAAAAATGACATAAACCTCTGAAACAATATTGCTTACTACAACACTCCATAACTTCTCCAAGAAAAACTGTGAGATAAAACCAAACAGATGTGAAAAAGTGTGACTCGAGATTTTTAAACTCCCACGAAGGCTCACAAATCACGCTCCAGAATAGTGAGGCGTGCTATGCGTTAATTGGTTTTTAACTGTTAGCGTAAGGCAAAAGTTAAGGAAGCTGTAGTGCTGTTAAAGAATGTACTCTTGCATATTCATCCAAGCAGAAAGCATATGAAATTGAAGTGGTGTTAGCATATGCTGAATGCACACACACACACACACACACTCAGGCTCCTGGATGTTTCATTCATTAATAAATCCATTAAGAGTCTTTTAATTACACTTTGTTCTCCCACAGAAACACTTTGGTCCCGACCGCACCACGCCTCCCTCTCCCTTACTGCCGTACCGCCCATCACTTTTTCTGCTGACGAGGGAGTCCCTGAAAGCACAGAGCGGCCCTGCTCATCCGCAAAACCATCGCAGGGGGGCCCACAATGCAATTAGACGAAATCCCAACCTCTGCGAATCAGTCTGTGACAGGAGTCTGAATTATAAGTGAATGTGTGTTGAGTCAGCACAAACAGAACTCGGGATGGGGGCACACATTCTCACTCCTCCATCAAACAAAAAATGAAGATGGGAAAAAAACAGATTAATGACAAGTGGGCATGGATAGATGGATTGTGGAAGAGGATGGAGAGAAGTAGAGCAGCAATCTGCCAGCTAACATCTCGAGACGTTGAGATGGGATGGGAACAATACAGGCAGGGACAGAGGAGAAGCTGAAGGAATTAAAGAGAGTTAATCAACGTGTTTACGTTTTGCAGAACGTGAATCAAAATGGGGATAAATTACTCAGCAGGGCTTTTTTGTTTAATATCATCTCATCATTTTCACTTTAAGACCTGACGCACGGATAGGGTTGCCACCTTCAGTGCGGCAAAATAAGGGACACCCATTCACGACACCCAGACCCCCAAATTTTTTTTTTTGCATCAAGTACTTCAAATCACGTCCCGTATAAAATCAATGATGGGACGTCATTATATCATTTTGCCTGTAAATACGGGATGATTCCATATTTCACGGGATGGGTGGCAACCCTACGCTCGGATCTATTATAGTGTTACACATGCTTTTCTTTCTCAACTGTTTATGTTCACTTAAAACAAAACTGACTGTGTTTACATGAATACTCGCCAAAACACACAATTTGACATTATTTTGTATGTATTTGACTGTTTAAGCGTAATAATCAGCGAAAAAAAACTACATTTAGTTCTGAGAGATGGCTTTATGTGCGCACACTTTGGGTATGAGCACAACATCTGCAGGAATGAGTCAAATTATGTGCAGTCCCACGACGAAAGTCAAGCCCTGTAACAGCAGCAATATTCATCCAGAGCTAATGAAATGAGTGAGTGAGTGGAGGCGGGGTTGTGTGTAACTCACTGTAGGAGAGATGAGAGAGAGAGAAAGAGCAGCTGGTGTCGTGTGTCTATTCTGTGGAAAATGAGCATTGGAAGTGTTTCATATCTTTCAGTATCAATATATATCTAAAAATCGATATTTTTGTCAACACTACTAGATTGAGTGACTGCAATAGACGCCACTGCTAAAATCCACCCACATGGAGGGTTGGCAGGTGTTAATGTCAAGCCGTGATTGTGATGTTGCAATGTAACAGGCCCTTCCTACGTTAGCCCTATTAGCTTAGCTCCTCCCCTGAGTGAGCTGTACACAGTCTGCCATGTTTATATACTGGCTAGAGTAGCTAGTGGAGACTAAGGGCCCTATCTTGCACCCAGCGCAATTGACTTTGTACACCGACGCATGTGTCATTCCTATTTTGCACCCACGCAAAGCGCGCTTTTCCCTCCACAGAAGCACGTCGCTAAACTAGTGAATGAACTTGCGCTCCCTGGGCGGTTCAGCGCAAAAAAGGAGGCGTGGATCCCGCCGGGAAAATAGCAACAGCGCCGAGACCCGCCCACAAAGTTACTTGCGCTTTGCGCTTTGACACTTGCGTTTCAGATCGTTAAAATAGGGCCCTAAATGTCTCAAATGTTTTTCTATGTAAACACATTAGATGAATGTGTCTGACTGTTGTGCTAGCGTAGCTTTTACAGCATCTTGCGCAGGAAGCGTTCTAAAAACGCAGCGCTTAAGTTAAAACAAGTTTAAGGCCATGTGTCCACCAAAGCACAGCACTCTACTGAAAACACCTTGCTGCAGGCGCTTGAGAGTATCCTCAAGCGCACAGTATCTGATTTCCCAGAGAGTTTGTTTCTGAATATAAAAAAGTCGGTACAATGTAAAGTATTTGCTTTGGCTTGTTTTCAATGATTTTGTTCTGTTGTTGTGCCTGTTGTTGGCATCTGTTGTCGTTGTACAAGCATGAAGAATAATTTTCACACATGAATCGGCTCCTCTGAGTCCAGATTTTAAATTCATTGAAAGTCTTTGAGATGTGCTGGACTCTTGCATTGTCAATACAAGATCTTCACCAATAATTGATGCACCTCTTGATGGAATTTTTTGTTTTGTGATGTCATTATTACAAGAGTGATGTTTTAGAAGCAGGAACAAATGGGCAAGTGTAAGGATTTGAGCGAGTTTGACAAGGGCCAAATTGTGATGGCTAGACGACTGGGTCAGAGCATCTCCAAAACTGCAGCTCTTGTGGGGTGTTCCCGGTCTGCAGTGGTCAGTGTCTATCAAAAGTGACCCAAGGAAGGAACAGTGGAGAACCGGCCACAGGGTCATGGGCGACCAAGGCTCATTGATGCACGTGGGGAGTGAAGGCTGGCCCGTGTGGTCCGATCAAACAGACGAGCTACTGGAGCTCAAATTGCTCAAGAAGTTAATGCTGGTTCTGATAGAAAGGTGTCAGAATACACAGAGCATCGCAGTTTGTTGCGTATGGGGCGGCATAACCGCTGACCAGTCAGGGTGCCCATACTGACCCCTGTCCACCGCCGAAAGCACCAACAGTGGCACGTGAGCATCAGAACTGGACCACGGAGCAATGGAAGAAGGTGGCCTGGTCTGATGAATCACGTTTTCTTTTTTATCACGAGGATGGACGGATGCATGTGTGTCGCATACCTGGGGAACACATGGCACCAGGATGCACTATGGGAGCACCTACCTAGCATTATGTACACCCTTTCATGGAAACGGTATTCCCTGGTGGCTGTGGCTCTTTCAGCAGATAATGTGTCCTGCCACAAAGCAAAAATGGTTCAGGAATGGCTTGAGGAGCACACCAACAAGTTTGAGGTGTTGACTTGGCCTCCAAATTCCCCAGATCTCAATCCAATCGAGCATCTGTGGGATGGGCTGAACAAACAAGTCCGATCCATGGAGGCCCCACCTCACAACTTACAGGACTTAAAGAATCTGCTGCTAACATCTTGGTGTCAAACACCACATCAGCACACCTTCAGGGGTCTAGTGGAGTCCACACCTCGACGAGTCAGGGCTGTTTTGGCAGCAAAAGGAGGACCAACACAATATTAGGTCATACTGTTATGCCTGATCGGTGTATATAATGATAGAATGATAGACAGGCAGACAGACAGAAAATAAAAATGTATCCACACACACACTAGCAGTTCTTTAAATCAGGTGAAGATAGAATGAGGCTGGTGAAGTCTTTATTAGAGAGAAACTAGCCAGTAGTGATTAGCAGTGATTATGACCTGTCCAACAAAACACCTAAACAACAAAACTATGAAGAATGTTCAATCAGAGTCTGTTAAAATCACTGAGGCAGGTAAAGCGATGCCACTTAAATGTTCAGTGAAGTCTAGCATACGTCCAGGGAAAACAATGCTAAATGCATATAAACAGCCACTTATTCCTTTCACAGCTCCTTCCTTCTTCAACTCCACCTATAGTTGTTTCCAGGGGGAGCTCATGCTTGAGCCCCTCTATTTAGGGACAGAAAGATGTACTTGTCGACCCTTCTATAGATTTACCCAAAGGGTAAACTAGTGTTAAGATCAACCCTGAATTGAATTTTCAGACATCATTTGGAGCTCCTGAATTAATTAAGTCTAGCCTTAATGAACTGGAGCAACATCTACCCTGCCTCTAAAGCTAAACTCCGCTCACTTATCATGTGTGTGCATGTGCCAGGGCATTTCTTCAAAGCCTACATAGGGGGAAATAAATCATTAAAAAGGTCATGGCATAAAAAATCTTTTGAAATAAAATAATTTGATGTCAAACTAGAATCTTTGTTGTTTGTTGGTATATAACTAAACATCTCCAGATTGCTGCCAAATGCTCTGCTGTTTCCGGAAGTGTGGACACTTTCTTTAACAAGGTCCCTGATCGCATCAGTCCAACCTTGAAAGATTTTACGTCACATTTCAGTGCAGATTCCTTTGTGATCCTGACACAATGCATTGTAGCCCTTTCAAAAGAGGCTTTTTATTTACTTCATCAATCCTGAATTGAATTTTCAGACATCATTTGGAGCTCCTGAATTAACAAAGTTATTGAAATTGATGTCATTGAAGTGACAACTGTATACAATTCTCATTTCACATGAGAGCATTTTACATAGAAGAGAACAACAGCAAAAAAATCGCTTTGATACTATTTTCACAAGTAAATTGTAAATTTTCAAAACTCATAGTACTAATGCTGCGTTCACACCAAACGCGAATAGAGCGTCAGGAGCGAGAGATTTCAATGTTAAGCTAAAGGAAAGGCGCGTTGGACGCGATTCCACTTCATTCACGCGTCCAGTTTGCGCGAATGACGCAAATTGGACACGAATTGAGCGTCTTGCACGATACGCGCGTTACACGCGAGTGGTGCTTTTTGTGCATTCACATATTTTAAGTGAATTCGCGTCCTTATTGTGCCTTATTGTGGGTCTTCATTGTGACGGGGAAGGCGCTTGACCATGCTTCAGATTTTGACACCTTGGGAGTGAGAATGGGTTGGAGAGAGTGTTGAATATGGTTCACATATTTGAAATCTTGACCAACTTTAAGACAGATAGAATGATGATGGATGGATGGATGGATGGATGGATGGATGGATGGATGGATGGATGGATGGATGGATGGATGGATGGATGGTTGGTTGGATGGATGGATGGTTGGATGGATGGATGGGGTTAGGAAGGTAGGTAGGTAGATATATATAGATAGATAGATAGATAGATAGATAGATAGATAGATAGATAGATAGATAGATAGATAGATAGATAGATAGATAGATAGATAGATAGATAGATAGATAGATAGATAGATAGATAGATAGATAGATAGATAGATAGATAGATAGATAGATAGATAGATAGATAATATAGTCTGTATCCATAAAATCTAAAATCTGTTTACCGCACACTATCTACAGTTATGCCAAAAGTGGCTTGTTTCATTGGGATCAATACACACATCTTTATTTCTTTCTCTGCATGAATGGGCAGATCATATTTTTTGCCATTCTTCACTCATCCCTCATTTTTTTCAGGAAATATATATCGATAAATGTTTTCCTGCAGAAACTCTGGAAACCCTACGGGCCATCTGTCAGAATGAATATGTTCAACTGTGTTCGTTTTATGTGCATGAAGGGAACCTGTCTGCGTGTGAGAGCTTAAAGGGAGTTTAAATATAGATTATTCATTTTACATCACAGCCTTTGTAAAAACAAATGTATGTTTATGTTTAAATTTAAATTTGTTGTCTTATACTTTTAGACTCCACTGTATGCAACCATGCAAACCACAAACATACTGTATGCACAAACATACGCACACAACAACCAGCCTCTTCATGCAACCACACTCACCGCTTTGCACACACATCCATCACCCACGAGACATACACATGCATGCTCACGAACACACACGTGTCTGAGTCCGTCTGCACAGCAGGCAAACTACCATACTGATGTACCCATGCTCTCCAGTGTACACGTTTTAAAGATTGACAATACAGTCATAATGCACTTTCATATTTAATTTATTCTAGTTGACATTGTTACTTAGAATATGAGCAAGGAATTATTCAATAGAGTTTATCATTCAAAATTATATAAAAAGCACTAATGTATGCCATAACAAAATGACTAAATCATGTGACTAGACATTTTAAATAACACCATCTGATGTTCAATTACTTTAATGTCAGCAAGGTAGTGATACTACCATCACATCAAGCTGACACCAACACAGTAGTTAACTTAAAGGGGCTCTATGTAGAATTCAGAAACCCTTGTAATTAGCGACACCGGTGGCCATTAAATGAACTGCAGCCAGCAACTTATTGCTCGTTTGAACGAATACCTTTTCTTTTTCAGGAAGGGGCCATCCCCAAACTGTTCCCACAAAGTTGGGAGCGTGAAATTGTCCAAAATGTCTTGGTATGCTGAAGCATTAAGAGTTCCTTTCATTGGAACTAAAGGGCCAAGCCCAACCCCTGAAAAACAACCCCACACCATAATCCCCCCTCCACCAAACTTTACACTTGGCACAATGCAGTTAGGCAAGTCCCGTTCTCCTGGCAACCGCCAAACCCAGACTCATCTATCGGATTGCCAGACAGAGAAGCGTGATTGGTCACTCCAGAGAACACGTCTCCTCTGCTCTAGAGTCCAGTGGTGGCGTGCTTTACCCCACTGCATCCCACACTTTGCATTGCTCTTGGTGATGTAAGGCTTGGATGAGCTGCTCGGCCATGGAAACCCATTCCATGAAGCTCTACACACTGTTCTTGAGCTCATCTGAAGTCTGTAGCTGTTGACTCTGCAGAAAGTTGGCAACTTCTACACACTGTGACCCTCAGCATGTGCTGACCCCACTCTGTGATCATGGCCTACCACTTCGTGGCTGAGTTGCTGTTGTTCCCAATTGCTTCCACTTTGTTATAACACCACTAACAGTTGAGCGTGGAATATTTAGTAGTGAGAAAATTTCACGAATGGACTTTTTGCACAGGTGGCAACCTAACACTTGAGGTGACTGAGCTCCTGAGAAGTGGGCCATGGAAGTGATTGGAACATCTGAATTCAATGATTTGGAGGGGTGTCCCAATACTTTTGGCAATATAGTGTATATATGCTATCCTGCCAACTTCAAGTCTGTCTTGATCATATAAAATATATACAAATTTGGTTCCATTCAAAAACAGCTTGACAACAGTTAAAAACCCAATATTAAAATTATGTCAATCTACATTGTATTGCATAAAACTATATCATCCTCATAAGGAGATTAGGATTATTCCTAACATTGGGAACATTTGTCACAGCAGCTGATTTGAAGTATAACTGTAAGTTTCTTGAATGCTGTGAATTTGAAAGTGATGCTTTGATGGTTTAAAAATGGATGAAAGTAGAGATGCAACTTCCCTTTGAGAGAGTTTACCGTGGTAGCGATCTAATAGCATACTACACTCCAAGAAATGTTTGTAAAAATAATGTCGAGTGTACTGCTATGTTACAAAAAGAAATTTTTCGAATTGGGGTCATTCTGTTGTCTGGCCATCACCAGACCAAGCTCAATTTAAGATTGAACATTGGTCTGGGGAGTCTGCTCTACATTTCTACTGCACAAGAGGCGTGATAAACGAGCATAAATTAAATCACTCTGTAATGACTCTTCAACCAATCAGACCACAAGAGGCGTGATAAACGAGCAAAAACCCACCAATAGCTCGCCAGGTGGATAAGCCAGTCTGTGATTGGTTCCAGACTGAGTTGCAGGGCAAAATCGGGGGTTTGGGGGGCACTTCTTTTGTTAGTTTTTTTGCCTCGTGTTTGCATGCCTGTTACTCAAGAAGTATTAAAGATATCTTAATATCCTTTTAGATTCTGGTTCTCAACAAACTTTTCATTTTAAAGACCCTCGATGGTTCAATCCCAGAGATATGGAGATCTCAATGTGGCTCCATGAGTAAATTGGTCAGTGGTCAAAAACCAAATGAGGGTCACTTTGCATGCAACTGATACTTTTTTTTCTTTTAAAGAGAAATATCTGAAAAACAAATAATGTTAAAATTACAAATATATCTCGTGTTTTTCTATCAACACAAATGTATAGAACATACTTCCAAAGTTTGCATGCCTGTAACTCTAGAAGTATTCAAGATATCTTAATATCCTCCTAGATTCTCATTCTTAATAAAATTTCCTTTTGAAATCTTAATTTTCAAGGCCCTTCAGTCCCATAGATATGGGGATCTCAAAGCAGCTCCATGACAGTAATTGGCTCCAAATTACGTCTTGGCCCTAGACTGGGTAAACCCAGCCTGATCTGCCGGCGATTTGATTTCGTCCAGCAACTCAGTCTGGAAACCTGTACATTCATTTCTACTGCTTCTGTTACATTTTTGCAGGAACCAATCGCAGACTGGCTTATCCACCTGGTGCGCTATTGGCGAGTTTAACACGATGACGGATAGAGAAGCGATGGGTCATTGCCCGTTGATCACGCCTCTTGTGGTCTGATTGGTTGAAGGACTATCCAATTGTATACAGAGTCGTTTGAATTATGCTCGTTGATCACGCCTCTTGTGGTCTGATTGGTTGAAGGCCTATCCAATTTACATTTACATTTATGCATTTGGCAGACGCTTTTATCCAAAGCGACTTACAGTGCCCTTCGTACAGGGACAATCTCCCTGGAGCAACATGGAGTAAAGTGCCTTGCTCAAGGACACACTGGTGGTGACCGCTGGGATCGAACCAGCAACCTTCTGCATATCAGTTCAGTGGTTTAACCCACTGGACCACCATCTCACAATTGCGTACAGAGTCATTTAATTTATGCTCATTGATCACGCCTCTTGTGGTCTGATTGGTTGAAGGGCTATCCAATTGCGTACAGAGTCATTTAATTTATGCTCATTTATTGCCTCTTGTGGTCTGATTGGTTGAAGGACTATCCAATTGCATACAGAGTCATTTAATTTATGCTCGCTGGTCACGTCTCTTGTGGTCTGATTGGTTGAAGGGCTATCCAATTGCGTACAGAGTCATTTAATTTATGCTCATTTATTGCCTCTTGTGCAGTAGAAAATACAGAGCAGACTCCCCAGACCAATGTTCAATCTTAAATTGAGCTTGGTCTGGTGATAGCTAGACAATTTTGGCCCCCCTCTAAATAATAGTGGATTACTCTGTAAATATACATCTGTGACATTTCATATTTTGGCTTTCATCACTATTTATGTTTGTCTTTCTACAGAAAAAATATGAACAAAATCCAAAAATTGAGCAGGGGACCTCAGAATGACACGGAATGACCCATTGATTATACCCGTTTTTAATTATGCATTGCATTGTGTTTTATGTCCGTAAAACTACCAGTAGGTCCTTTTTTTCTACAGATTGTTTTCTTGCCATTAGGATATGTCACACCATAAAGGATAATAGCAAGTCAACATCATGGCGGTCTTTTTATTTATTTTTGATCTGAGAGACAGAAGAGCACACTGGGGTCACAGACAGTGAAGAGTGATGACCTGGGCAAAGTCACGGAGTGTTGAACGACAGGCATATACACACATATGCTAGCTATGAGTGTGTGTTAAAAGCATTGTGTGTGTGTGTGCGTGTGTGTGTTTGTGTGCATTGCATAAGTTCAAGAAAATCTTTCCCTTCTCCAACACACCTGTTATCAAACCTGCCTTGTAAAATTGAAATGTGAGCAGCACACACACATGCACACAAGAGACGGGGATTAATCGGCCCAACAGGTGTGAACTAGAGGAATGTACGACATGTGAGTTCCCTTGTATGAGGTGCTGCGAGTGTTTGTATGCATGTGTGCGTGTCTTTCTGTCTACGCTTGTATATTTGATCCTCAGAGGGATTTAACCTGAGACTCAAATCCCAACAACCCAACACTTCTCTGGAACACAATGACATTTCTGTTTTAGGACACCGTGCTCTAAATGTATCAAGTGTGTCTGTGTGTGTATTAAAGGGGAATGAGGGCTCATGGGAAGGTGCTAAACAGGTTTTCTGTGTGCTTGAATCTATAGTTGTGTTAAGGCAAGTCAATATACTAACAACCACCTACAAGTGACTACTGTATTACATGTGTGAGAAAGTGTTAGTCAAGTGATACAGTTTTTACGGCGGGAGACACTGGTTCAAATCCTGTCTAAATATTTCTTTAGTAAACCAAGCAAACAGGTGAAGTTTTAGTCTAGATTTACATTTATGCATTTGGCAGATGCTTTTATCCAAAGCGACTTACAGTGCCCTTCGTACAAGGACAATCCCCCTGGAGCAACATGGAGTAAAGTGCCTTGCTCAAGGACACACTGGTGGTGACTGCTGGGATCGAACCAGCAACCTTCTGCATATCAGTTCAGTGGTTTAACCCACTGGACCACCATCTCACATGAAGTGAACTGAAGTGAATAACACTGATTATCTCTTCATCACTGCACCTGTTAGTGGGTGGGATATATTAGGCAGCAAGTGAACATTTTGTCCTCAAAATTGATGTGTTAGAAGCAGGAAAAATGGGCAAGTGTAAGGATTTGAGCGAGTTTGACAAGGGCCAAATTGTGATGGCTAGACGACTGGGTCAGAGCATCTCTAAAACTGCAGCTCTTGTGGGGTGTTCCCGGTCTGCAGTGGTCAGTCTCTATCAAAAGTGCTCCAAGGAAGGAGCAGTGGTGAACTGGCGACAGGGTCATGGGCGGCCAAGGCTCATTGATGCACGTGTGGAGCGAAGGCTGGCCCGTGTGGTCCGATCAAACAGACGAGCTACTGGAGCTCAAATTGCTCAAGAAGTTAATGCTGGTTCTGATAGAAAGGTGTCAGAATACACAGAGCATCTCAGTTTGTTGCGTATGGGGCGGCATAGCCGCAGACCAGTCAGGGTGCCCATACTGACCCCTGTCCACCGCCGAAAGCACCAACAGTGGCATGTGAGCATCAGAACTGGACCACGGAGCAATGGAAGAAGGTGGCCTGGTAGTATGATGAATCACGTTTTCTTTTTTATCACGTGGATGGCCGGGTGTGTGTTTCCTGGGGAACACATGGCACCAGGATGCACTATGGGAAGAAGGCGAGCCGGCGGAGGCAGTGATGCTGTGGGCAATGTCCTGCTGGGAAAACTTGGGTCCTGCCATCCATGTGGATGTTACTTTGACACGTACCACCTACCTAAGCATTGTTGCAGACCATGTACACCCTTTCATGGAAATGGTATCCCCTGGTGGCTGTGGCTCTTTCAGGAGATAATGCTCCTGCCACAAAGCAAAAATGCTTCAGGAATGGTTTGAGGAGCACAACAATGAGTTTGAGGTGTTGACTTGGCCTCCAAATTCCCCAGATCTCAATCCAATCGTGCATCTGTGGGATGGGCTGAACAAACAAGTCCGATCCATGGAGGCCCTACCTCGCAACTTACAGGACTTAAAGAATCTGCTGCTAACATCTTGGTGCCAGATACCACAGCTCACCTTCAGGGGTCTAGTGGAGTCCATGCTTCGATGGGTAAGGGCTGTTTTGGCAGCAAAAGGGAGACCAACACAATATTAGGAAGATTGGTCATAATGTTATGCCTGATCGGTGTATATGATGACAGAATGTTCTATTTAAGGTACAAAATCAAAATAGTTTTTCCAAAAACAATTGGAAGTTGCATTTGAAAGATGAAGAAAAAAGTTTAAAAAAAAAGGTATCTAAACAGGCGTCTGTATCTCTATCTGTATATTACAAGAGCGAACATCATTCAACTAAAATGGCAACTGAAAGCCATCAGCAGATTAAGTTTATAGTTGCTTAGCGGGACTTCAGGGGAATAATAGTGGATAAACATAAGCATGCACACAATGCCGCTGACGGCAGGTGCAGCATAGATTACACACTTTATAATATGTTTGTATTCAACTGGAACATCAAAAAAGAATCTTCCTTCCTGGTCAACAAATGTTAAATTCATTAAATGCACTAAAAAATAAAAACTTTAATTTTCTCATTAAATACATTGAATACTTTTCTCACAGTGCCTGAAACAATTCGATAAACAATTCAGTCTTTTCAGTCCTCAGTCCTACTCTACTGACCCAGATGGCCCAGTCTGTTGTGATTGGTCTACTCTGATTGGTCAGGTGGCCCAGTCTGTTGTGATTGATCTTCTATGCTCTGATTGGTCAGGTGGCCCAATCTGTTGTGATTGGTCTACTCTGCTCTGCTTGGTCAGGTGGCCCAGTCTGTTGTGATTGATCTTCTATGCTCTGATTGGTCAGGTGGCCCAATCTGTTGTGATTGGTCGACCACTTACAGTGCATGTCATAAACCAAACAGCGTCTCGACATGTTGACAATACGAACCAAATCTTCCAGTCTCAGCTACAACTACAGTGTTTGAAGGTCAAAGCAGACATTGATCGCTGGCAGCCAGTGAAGAGCATAGACTGGCATTATGCAAATGTTTTACATTATTACGTAGGTTCGAGCAGGAAGACTGGAATTGCTGAATTTATATTTAAAAGGCACTCAATTCAAATCTGAATGGTTACAGTTGGTCCGATCCAAACCTCAGGTAATGGGTACAACTTTTCAAAACCTTTGCCTTGTTGTGTGTGCTCTGTTCTCTCTTATGTTGGGTTAAGGTTACACTACTCCTTAAAAGGAAGGTGCTCTCAGTGTGTTTGCATGTTTGTAGATGCTTTAAATTGTTGATGCCTTGTTCTCTTGTTAATTTGGTCATCTTGTGTTGGGTTACACTCCCATAAAAAGAAGATGCTCGGAGTGTGTTTCTGTTTACGTGCGTGACCTCTGCTACAGTCCCTCAGCGAGTTTGGCAGGAAAGCGCAGAGGTCACATTAAGAGTCGACAAACTAATCCAACTAAAACACACATACATAACAACAGGGGTATGTCTCTGTCCCTACGACAAAAGAGAGGATATTGGATCCTGCTTACATCTATGTCCGGGCATCATACAAAACTAGGGTGACCATATTTTGATTACCGAAAACCAGGACACTCGGCCCGGCAATGAGATACTCAAACGATACTCAAAGTTTACTCAAAGATTCCTTATTAATTTCAATACATTTAAAGTATGCCCCCTCTGAATGGATATACAATTGTTATATTAGGGCCAGGACAGGACTTGAGAAAATAGGACGTTTGGTCACCCGATACAAAACCCTTTCATGCACTCATCTCAGGCATTTAGATCACTCTTCTGTGGCCCTGTTTACACCTGGTGTTAAGATGTGTTTTGGTCGTTTGGATCACCAGTAGGCGAAGGATCACAAGGAGACAAGTGAGACACATTCCCATTTACACCTGGTGTTTTAATCCGTCTCTTTTGTCCACTTTCAACCACTTCTGTCACTTCTGATTTCTTCGAGGGGAAGGTTTCTGTCACTGAAGACGACGGAAAAACATACGGAGAGCAGCAGCTTTTGTTTCTGACCACAGCCGAACGCTGTGAGTGTGTGTTAGAAATCAGGAATGGTGAGAGAACGTTGAGCTTGGGACTTTTTTTCATCTTCAAACCAAACTTTCTCGGGTCTCCAGCCGAGAAAGTTCCTGTCTGGCTAGTGTGCATCCCATAATGTTTACGCATTAGGTCAGTAGCAGAGAGTAGACGTCTTTTGTGGCTGTTTGACCACATGAGTTTCTACACTACGAAAGCAATCTGGTCGACTGTTTTGTCGACTACCTCTGGAAGTGGTCGAAAGTTGACGAGTTCAATACATTTAAGACCCATTTACACCTGTATTTAGTGTCGCCCACTTGTGATCCGATCGACCAAAACACACGCCCTGTTTACTGGATATGTTTCAAGCTTCTGGTACAGAAAAGGCTGTCTCAGAGCTACAGGAATACACATCTCTCATTGGCTGAATAGATGATGTGGTTATCTCCACAATAAAGGTTTTACCCAGCCAGAGCTCTCAAGGCTTACATCAAACTCACTCTCCTAACAAATATAATAAACACCTTTTGCATTAGAACGTTATTCATGTGTTTCCTGGCACACTATCAACCTGCAGATGCTGTTCACATAGTAAACTAACCACGCTTGGACTAAGTACCACATTTACAGCTAAAACCTCCACCTGAAAGACATAACTGTGACACCAGGTACATTGGCGACATGATGGTCAAGCAACAGCAGTGTTTTGGGGGCCTGCAAATCCAAACTGTAGGATTAAAAATAATCAAAGATATTTTAAAAAGACATTTGCTTTACTGTTTTCAACCGCAAAAGTTTCAAATCTTTCTTACCATCTTTCTTACCACAATGTGTCATACCTCAGGGAAGATGCAATTATATGATTGGTCGGTTTAAATGTCTCACGTTTGGGTTTAGTCACATGGTCAAGTAAAGGATAAACAAATATTGTAACGGTGGCTCTGTCTCTTGATTCTCTGCTCTCTCTCTTCTTGTGGCCTGCTCTCTGGCTCTTCCTTTCACTGGAGCTTCTTTGCTCTGGCTCTTTCTCTCTTCTCTTTTCTAAAGCCTCTCTCTCTTTCTATTCCTCAGGTGACATTCTATACATGCTGGGTACGATTAATGGTATACATTTTAATCATCTCATCTATCTATTTTGTAACCAGATTTTGTCATTAAATCCTTTCTATTACAAATGATGTGCTAAGTAGTTTTGATTTGGTATTGACTTCGAAGTGCTACCTCTATTGCAATACAATATCATCACATGCACTGTAGCAATGCTCTCTCCCACATATTTTGCTATTGTAACTGCACTTATTTCCGTCATTGGTATAAGTTGCAGTGGGTGGTAATAGACGAGAAATGTACAGTTTTCTACCATCTTGCTGATAACGTTTCTTTAGTTATTCGGCAACCCTGCAGCCTGAACCATTGTAGGCAGACCACCAAGGGCGTAGATTTGGTTTGAACTTGGTATGCTGCCTGTTTTTTTAATTTTTTTATGTGTATTGTTATTGGATCATTTCTATCGATCGATCGATCTATCGATCTATCTATCTATCTATCTATCTATCTATCTATCTATCTATCTATCTATCTATCTATCTATCTATCTATCTATCTATCTATCTATCTATCTATCTATCTATCTATCTATCTATCTATCTATCTATCTATCTATCTATCTATCTATCTATCTATCTATCTATCTATCTATCTATCTATCTATCTATCTATCTATCTATCTATCTATCTATCTATCTATCTATCTATCTATCTATCTATCTATCTATCTATCTATCTATCTATCTATCTATCTATCTACATGCTTTAACTGATTACAAATTGAACATATACAAATATGAAAGAGACACATTCCACATTACACATTACATTCCACCTTAATGCAATTACACTTTTTTTAAAAAGGGAAACACATCGGCTCTTGAACAACTGTAAATCATTGATAATTACAGACAAATTGAAAAATGAACTAGCAAAACAGACGGCTGCTTTGGTAACTTGTTATACTGATAGTTATAGCTAAATACATTGCAATGGGTTAGCTAGCTAAAATACACTCACCTAAAGGATTATTAGGAACACCTGTTCAATTTCTCATTAATGCAATTATCTAATCAACCAATCACATGGCAGTTGCTTCAATGCATTTAGGGGTGTGGTCCTGGTCAAGACAATCTCCTGAACTCCAAACTGAATGTCAGAATGGGAAAGAAAGGTGATTTAAGCAATTTTGAGCGTGGCATGGTTGTTGGTGCCAGACGGGCCGGTCTGAGTATTTCACAATCTGCTCAGTTACTGGGATTCGAGTCTCGATTTCTGTTGAGACATTCAGATGGTAGAGTCAGAATTTGGCATAAACAGAATGAGAACATGGATCCATCATGCCTTGTTACCACTGTGCAGGCTGGTGGTGGTGGTGTAATGGTGTGGGGGATGTTTTCTTGGCACACTTTAGGCCCCTTAGTGCCAATTGGGCATCGTTTAAATGCCACGGCCTACCTGAGCATTGTTTCTGACCATGTCCATCCCTTTATGACCACCATGTACCCATCCTCTGATGGCTAATTCCAGCAGGATAATGCACCATGTCACAAAGCTCGAATCATTTCAAATTGGTTTCTTGAACATGACAATGAGTTCACTGTACTAAAATGGCCCCCACAGTCACCAGATCTCAACCCAATAGAGCATCTTTGGGATGTGGTGGAATGGGAGCTTCGTGCCCTGGATGTGCATCCCACAAATCTCCATCAACTGCAAGATGATATCCTATCAATATGGGCCAACATTTCTAAAGAATGCTTTCAGCGCCTTGTTGAATCAATGCCACGTAGAATTAAGGCAGTTCTGAAGGCGAAAGGGGGTCAAACACAGTATTAGTATGGTGTTCCTAATAATCCTTTAGGTGAGTGTATATGTGGTGTGTACTTAGCTATTACACAATATTCTCATAGCTCATTCTCAGTACATGCTTTTTTTTTTTTTTTTTTTGCATCCCTCTCTGACCAGCAGTTAAATATAGTCCGCTGTACAGCGCTTCTCTTCATTTTTGGTCCTAACGTTACCCGTGTGCTCTCCCATTGAAACACCACTCGCGTTGTTTTGGTGAAAGTGCGACTCATTTGTTGGGCGTTACCAATCGGTTCAATGGAGGGGGAGTATTTTTTGTCTGATTTATTATGACAAACTCATATTTGATTAGGAACAAAATTATTGGTACAAAATAAATTAATTCTACATAGTTTTAATTTGATCTACTGTTATTTTCATGTTGAAATATTAGGGGGTTGTAACTGATGGATTTGAATATTGGGGGGTTTACCTCCCCCCCATCCCCCCCATAAACTACACCCCTGTGAACCACCATTACAAAACTTTTGAAAATGGGTTTCAAAGTGCAAGTTTAGAGGTCGCCTGTTTAAAACAAAGGGTGTAGTTTGATGATGCCAAGTTTGAGCGCAGAATCTTGGGACATGTGGTCTTCACCTCACAGCCGATGGAAAAGAATCGGGATAGGACTCGGGCAGAAATCATGTTGATGGATGTGATTATTAACGTTACTGTAGTATGAAGCAGAGCAGGACTGTTGTGGAGCTGAGCAAGGCCACTGGAGCGATTGTTAATAAGAAGAGAGTAACACACGCCTCGCGAGCAACGGGACTTTTATTATGACACAATCGGTAACTGTGGCATAACTTCGCCGGTAACTTCCGCTTTTCCGGTCATGAGTATGAGGTAACGCAGCTCTGTTAGTCATATTAGATACATCTGAGTGTGTTGAACATGATGTTATGACGTTACTCTGTGTGTTCTCTCAGCGGCTGCTATGACACTTGTTCACACTGCAGTGAGAGTAAAGCATTTCTGCAAAATAAAACCAGAAACCGAGGAAAACGCAGATATGACGCCATCTACAGGCGACTCCCTCACATGTCCCGGTTCCTTGGTAAAAATAGCCATTTCTCACGATTTACAAATAGTTGTAAACATTTGGGATATTGTAAGTACTCAAATGAACTAAATATATAACACTGGTCTAGTGGTTTTTGGATATTTTACTGAAAAAATGTTACATAGTGCACCTTTAAAACAATACTGTTATTGTCTCTGTGTAAACTACAAAACGTCATATGACGTCATGTGCATGCATATTATGTGTTCAGTCTATAATCGTGTAGTGTCTTTTTAAAAAGTGACACCACCACCTACTGGCATGGCAGCAGAATACAGCGAATTTAGTCGTTTTCACGGATCTGTTCGAACGGCGATCGTTTTGAGAATGTTGTCGTCTGTACACAAAAAATAAAACATGTTTTTAGTACACCGTTGTCATGTGAATCTACACTAAAACTGCAAATATGTTCCTCTGTGATACTTGTGTACTCTCCTATCAATAAAAGTGGCAGAAAGAAAATTGCCTTTACTGACTGACCTATTTAAATATTTTGGTTGACTTGCATTCTTTTTACTGACATTTCTTTTTGAGTCCTCTATCCAAAAAAAAAAGTGAAATATAAACAAATTATTCTCACCATATGGTGCAGAGCTGCTATGTTGCACATTGTCGTTTCCAGCATTTGTCATTTTTTAATTGATGAGGCTCCTGGTTGCTGTCATTGACCGGTTTAGCTGATCTGCATCCAAAAATAATTTATTATTCTATAAATTTCATCCAAAATTACATTCTTTCATCTGCAGAACACAAAATAATCCCCACATGCTTTTTGTACCCTATCGAATTCCATTGTATTGGTAAAACAGCTGAAACATTTTTTTCATTTCTTATTTTGTGCTTCACAAAAGAAAGTCAGTCATAAAAATGATGACAGAATTATCTCTTTAAAAATATAACTCTCTAGAACATTATTATAGACAGAAACCTATGAATATTATGTCAATTAATGTCAAATTAAGAATGTCAACGTCCTACAGCTTTAACGTCTTTAGGGTTTACATTTCGGAGAATCTTTCTTTGGACATAATTTGTGTTGTAGTAAACTACATTTACTACAACTAATAACCAAAATACCCATTTAAAATAAATACAACATTTTTTTTTATGAGAAGCCAGGAGGTCACCCAGACTCTAGTTCCCCTGTTTAATTTACATGTGCCTGTTAAAAAAACATCTAACACTCAATCAATATAAAACAAAGCGCAGTGACCTACCGCTATCCTGGGATGGAAAAAAAACAGCGACAGAAAGAAATAAAGAGGAGGAGGAAACACTATCTATCAAACAGCAGAGCTTATGATGGATGTTGTAGAGTTTCAGGCCACCATTAACATTTATACATGCTCCAATAACAGATTTAACAGCACTATTCAATAAAACACCACTAAATCTCATCACCTTACACTATAGGCTATACATTATGGCATGTTAGAGTCCTTTTATGAAGGACTGTCATCATATCATTCTTTTATCACAACCCTTATGGGAGATTTTAGATTTGTGACACTGTAAATTCACTGGTTTATTCATATGATAACATTTGGATAAAACTACAGTGGGGGCTATTTTTGCTTAGGTTTGGTGACAAATATTGCACATTTAGTGGTGCATTTCAGCTTATGAATGTTTAATATTTTGATTATTTGCATTTGTAAACTTACTTTAATCATTTGTACCATTTAGATAAATATTCTCTATTTTTACATTGAAATATATATTATATGTTAAAACATGGAGTGGATAAAACCAAAACTAAAACTCTACAACTACTTTAGTTAACATTAACTAAGATTAATAGATGCTGTAGAAGTATTGTTAATTTTTAGTTCATGTTAATCTCAACATATCATTTGTAAGGTCAAATATTGTATCTGGTAAATGGGACCTATTATGCCCTTTCTTGATGTTGTTTTTGGATCTACTAGAAGAGGTTGTCATGGTTGAATGTTCAAAAACATTCATTATTTTTCCCCAATTCTTCCATTGTTGCAGCTCCTCTTTTCCCAGTCTGTCAGTAACGCTCTGTTTAGTTACTGTCTCTATGAAGCCCCTCCTTCTGAAAAGCACAGTGTGCTCTGATTCGTCGACTGGACCAGTGTGTTGTGATTGGTCAACCGCTTGGAGAGTGTTTGGGAAATGGAACGCCCCTTACCATAACTGCCAGTTTCAACACATTACAAACTAACTCAACTAGGCCCCGCCCCTTTATTTTGTCCCTTTATCCGTTATTATGTGCTTTGGGTGGGAATTATTTAACTCTTTACCATTATTGACGGAATTTTCCAGCTTTCTGTGTTTTCACTGTTATACGTAGGGGGCGCTATTATGCATCTTTCTTAAAGCGTACTGAATCTCCAGATCAAAAGGCAAAAGAAGAAGCAGAAACAAGCGACGGCATATGTAAAATAACGCGATCATCAACATTAAATAGCATACAACTCAAATCTGCCTAATGTTACTGAGTGAAATGTTGACCCAAGACGAGCTATAGGACTGTGAAGCTTTGGGGTGTTGATTTAATCTACTCCATCTATTTTTTGACATCCTTCTGAAGCCGATTCAGATGTAGTCTTTGACAAAAACGTGATTTTGCTCAATGTTGCTTTTTTATGAAACTTGTCCACATTCAAGTGTTGATAAAAAAAGAATGCATAAAGCTAGAATAAACCAGGTTTTTTTGTTTTAAAGCAAAGGGTCTGATGTTGTATGCTCAAATATTCATACAACAAAATATTCTGGGGGCCATGAAACTTTTGTGAAAATTATCAGGGAGTTCAGAAATCGTGAAAATCATATAGAGAAGAACTCCCTCTGGAGGGCCTTTGTGCTTTGGAACATTGCAGAACTTTTTCATATTTAAATTCTGCACAGAATGCTGTAATTCAAAGCAATATGGAGGAGATTATGATGATAAATGGTAGGAGATTAGGAGGAAACTCTGGCTTTACCAAACAGAAAGGCTCTGGTCAAACTGTGATATTAACAAAACGCTATTGGCTGTTTCAAAAAGGGGAGGAGCTGCTAACAGCTTGAGCAGTTTCAGGGGAAATAACGTCAACACATTGAATAATGTTACGCGTTTCAAGGCACTTCAGTCGGCCTTTAAACAGCAACATTACATACTAAAGACAGTTGAACATGTAAAAAAGCAGAATAGGACCCCTTTAACATTATCTAATGCACTGAGAACTAACATAAATGTGAACATTTTCATTAACTTACATGAACAAAGGTTAAAGGGGTCATGAACTGAGAAATCAAATTTTCCTTGAGTTGAGATTTTAACATATAAGAGGTCATCATACTATAAGAACATCCTGTAAGTTTGAGCACTGAAAACTTTGTGATTAGTCCAAAAACAGCTTTTATTGTAACCAAGCCCACGAACGACTTGTTGTGGAATGTGCCTATAGGTAAAAGATCGCCTCTGCAGAAGAAGATCAACGCATCATTGCAACGTTGGCCCCGCCCACTGGAGTGTTAGTGAGATGACGAGGAGAGAAGAGCGATACAGGATCACTGGACTAAAATAACATTCCCTTCCAACGGATCCTAATGCTAGGAGTGTGGTTATTTATTCTCAACAATGTGAATGTCTCAGCTGAGCATTATTCATGAGTATTCGGTACATTTCACTGTGGATTCTTTTGTAAATCTTCGGCGCAGGCTTTGCAAACAGACTTTTGCAATATGGACTCGACAGTAATGCCACAAGTAACCGTGCTAATTCTAATGACTGATCTGAGATCAGTGATTTCTGATAATGATTCATGTACAGTCAGATGTGTCAGTGAATCAAACCAGTGACTAAACGCTCAACTTCACATTGTTTCTCTTAGTACGATGAAAATAATCTATTTAAACTGTGTTTTAATTATATATAGAAAGCGATCAAAGAACGCTCCCTTTACAATCGCTGGAGCTGTCAATCAAACAGCACAAGTTTATCAGTGTCTGAGTGCTGGACTTGCGCCAAATCTCTTATTTACATTATGTTTGCACTGTTAGTTATGATGAAAGCATTTGTTTGTTTGGTTAGTGTGCAGAAATCGAGTTGCAATGACGAGATCACTGCATTCATGAGCTCAACATGTCTGTGATCGGCTACAATGCTCATCACTGCAACCTTTCATGCCATGATCTAAATATAATGATATAATCAACACTTTTCACGATTAGTTAACTTTGAGAGCTGTAAAAATAAAAATTTGCTAAAAGTTTTCGAGAGAGTTACACATGTAATACTTAATTATTAGCCAATCACATCAGTGGGCGTTTACACTGAGGTCTCAGAGCAGCCAATCACAGCAGTGGGCGTTTACACTGAGGTCTCACAGCAGCCAATCACAGCAGTGGGCGTTTACACTGAGGTCTCACAGCAGCCAATCACAGCAGTGGGCGTTTACACTGAGGTCTCACAGCAGCCAATCACAGCAGTGGGCGTTTACACTGAGGTCTCACAGCAGCCAATCACAGCAGTGGGCGTTTACACTGAGGTCTCACAGCAGCCAATCACAGCAGTGGGCGTTTACACTGAGGTCTCACAGCAGCCAATCACAGCAGTAGGCGTATACACTGAGGTCTCAGAGCAGCCAATCACAGCAGTGGGCGTTTCCACTGAAGTCTCGCCCCTTCAAGCAGAGCGTTCAGATCAGAGGCTAAAATGAGGGTAGGAAAAAGGCCTTTTATTTCTAAATTATGACAATTGTAAATGTAAAAATCATACTAACATTATAAGTGCACACCAGGAAACATTATAAAACAATGCAGTTCATGGCCCATTTAAAAATGCTATTAAAAAATGTATTGCTCATTGTTGGTTCATGTTAGTTAATGCATTAACTACAAATAAGACCTTATTGTAAAGTGTTACCATTCATATAAAAAATATGATGACCAAGTGCCCCTTTACCAAACACAGATCAACAAAGCACTTCATTACAGTAAATCTGTTCATCTGTGAGCACACAATGCGGTAAAGAGAAGAGAAAGACTATAGGTGAATGCATGTCAGCTGGGCTAACAGCAACACAGTACGAATTATACACACATGCACACACAGTGTAATGAGCTTGAAGGCAGAAGTCTACAGTTGCCCCATAACAGCAGGACAATAGCCCAGAAGCAGTGCAGGCAACTTCCCCATTATACACTCACAAAGACTGTCTGTGCCACTGTCAACACAAGACAAACGGCCCTACCCAGTCCACATCATTACAACTTTAGACTTGAAAGAAAGCAGAGAGAGAAAACACAGGAGAGCATGAGCAAGAGGACAGGCACACAATAAGAAGAGATGCTACACACTAAGATAATGAGAAAGAGGGAGAGTGTGGCAATGGTCCTGGGTGAGATTAGGAATTGTAATGGAGAGTGTTGGAAAAGAGATGAATGAAAAGAGGAGAGTGGGACAGGAGAGTGTTATTGATGAATCAGAGGGTGTTAATAAGAGGCAGACTGTGCGGACGAATGAATCACCCAGTAACAATGAAGTGCTCCAACGATCTGCAAACACCGCAACGCATACAAATATCCGTTATCAATTGCTAGTTGTCCTCCTGTCGCCTAACACACACACACACACACACACACACACACACACACACACACACACACACACACACACACACACACACACACACACACGCGCGCGCGCATGCATGAGTTAAAAAGGGATAATCTTTACAAAAACATCATGCTTAGCTTGTCCTGTGGGTGAAGGATGTGTGTGTGTGTGTGTGTGTGTGTGTGTGTGTGTGTGTGTGTGTGTGTGTGTGTGTGTGTGTGTGTGTGTGTGTGTGTGTGTGTGTGTGTGTGTGTGTGTGTGTCTGTCTCTGATTAGGACACTTTGCATCATTACAGTTTCCTGATTAAAATCCCATTCGCTATTTAAAAGTGACAAATGGACAAATGAACTCACAGCTCAAGCTGTGTGTGTGTGTGTGTGTGTGTTCTGCTGCGGTGTTGGGATGGGGGATGTGGATGACCTTGTTAAATGCTGAGTGGGCTTTTGTGATTGGTGATCGGTGGTCATTAATTTCTGTTAATCTCACCTGACACAACACTTCAGAAACACTGACGCAGAATTAATTCAGTCATACAGTCGACATCATGAGATTCTAAACTCTATTTAGATCTTTATCTCAAACCCCCCAACAAATCCATCCCTTCATCCCTCCGTCTGTCTGTCTGTCCATCTATTAGGGGTGTAACGGTACATGTATTAGTACGTGTATTAGTACGCACAACACTTTAATCAAACCAATAAGTTTGAAAACAGCTGTTACATTTTACTGCGCAGCATTGGTCAATCTATCAATTAGAGTAGCAAATCAACAATTCCTAAACTTTTATATTTTAAGCAATCAGGAATCTGAAGGGCTGGACATGTAAATGAGAGGGCCTAGACCACCCTCAGGCCCCTTCATGCTAACACGTTAAACGACATCATCCAGATGTGCCAATCACTGGAGCTATCTGTAGCTCATCTGCTTCAAGGCTGGACGTGTTCAGAGGCGCTCTTCTGCAGACCTCAGTTGAGAAGAGTGTTTATTTGAGTTACTGTTGCCTTTCTATCAGCTGAACTAGTCTGGTCATTCTTCTTTGACCTCTGAAATCAACAAGGCATTTTCAGAACTTGATATTTCCTTCTTTTCGGACCATTCTCTGTAAACCCTAGAGATGGTTGTGTGGGAAAATCCCAGTAGATCAGCAGTTTGGCACAAAAGTTACTTAAACAGCCCTCTTCCCCATTCTGATGCTCAGTTTGAACTTCAGCAGATCATCTTGATCATGTTCACATGCCTAAATGCATTGAGTTTGCATGCATGTGATTGGCTGATTAGATATTTGCATTAATGAGCAGTTGAACAGGTGCACCTATTAAAGTGGATGGTGAGTGTACCTATATACTGTATGTAATGTCCCACTTACTCCATAACTATACTTATTATAATACCTTTTTATGCTCGCGAGGTAGTACTTTTTCAAAGTTCAGGAACGTTTGGGGGTGGGACTTGAGCGCTGAACATGCTGATTGGTTGAGTTCATGCAGCATTTTGTCGCGCAGTCCTACGTCACCGGACTAATCTTCACGGTATTTTAGACCGCGATGGAAACACAGACAGCAACAGGTCTGGGGGAAAAAGTTCCTGGGACAAATTGTTCTGCATAATTTTGGTGGAAACGGGCCTAAACATTCCTCTAAAGCCACGTTTCCACCAAGGGAACTTTACCCAGGAACTAGGGACTTTGGGGTGGTACTCAGTGTGTTTCGATCGCAGGAACCAGGGTCTAAATGAAGTTCCGGGTAAAGATTTCCCCCTCAAAACGTCCCTGTTCGCGAGGTAGTACTTTTTCAGAGTTCAGGAACTTTCGGGGGTGGGACTTGAGCGCTGAACATGGTAATTGGTTGAGTTCATGCAGCATTTTATTTCAACCTAAAAGTCTGTTGCGGTGCGTGCAGTAAGAGTTGTTTGCTATTCAAATCAACAATGGAGTTTAAAAAATACGACTGATGGACCAACGACGAGGTTCAGGCTTAATTACGTTTATTTGCGGAGGACGAAATCCAGTGGGCACTGGAAAGTCGCACAGTCCTACGTCACCAGACTAATCTTCACGGTAATTTAGATCGGAAACGCAGACCGCAGCAGGTCTGAGGGGAAAAAAAGTTCCTGGGAAAGGAAAAAAAATGTTCCGGGTAATTTTGGTGGAAACTAGCCTGGTCCTACCAGACTCTCGTACATTTCATTTGTGCAAAGAGTCTGGCCACTCTCCATTGACAAGCGTTAACTTCCTTGAAGGCGGGTAGTTGAAGTTTAAAACTATTGGATCTGCCCAGAGCCGCTCTGGATCTGCCATAACCAATCGCTAACGTTTGGTCGTGATGCTTGTCATCTCAAACTAACGCACAACATCAACGTCATCGTTCTCAGCCACTCCCTCTGTTCGCTGATTGGACCGGTTAAAATTTGATCGGAGAAAACCAGAGAATATACCGCAATCCCAGACGGAGTACTGAAGGAAAATTAAAATTGAGCGGAAGTATGTAGGAGGGCGGAGCCAGGCTAGATGGAAACGGGGCTTAAACCACAAGATTTTATTTCAACAGCTAATTATTTAAAACAGTGAAACTATATTTAGAGGTCAACCCAAGGCATGACAGATAGAATGAGATCGAGGAAGACAGCAGAAATAAAAAGTAAGGAGGTTTGAAGTATGCTCATAATCAGACAAGGAAAGGGAACTACAGAAGTAGACAGCACTCCATGAAGTATGCACTAAGGAGGTCTCTCTCTAGTTTTGTGCTGACAGGCGAAACTGTGCTTTTGAGGAGGCAACACTATAAGTGCTCTCTCTCTCTGATCCTCTCCATCAAAAGGCAGGCGAAATCACCGTCCAGTCACCGTTAGCATAACAAAAGCACAAGATGTGAGCTTTACTGCAGCTGCCCAAACTATACACACCACCCCAAACTGACAGAAAACATTTCTTCCTTTCCTGCATGCGCCAAATACCACCAACCGCCACCATTTTTCATAGACGTAATTACCGCTTGGCGTGAGGCACTTTGCGGCAGCAGATGCCGTGTTACGGGAGTATGGTTTCCATGAAGATTAGTGTGATTTACTTGAGATACACGTGTCATAAATATCCCACCCTGGTGGCACACACACACACAGTTGGCCCTAAGGAAGGATGGGACCCTCAGGAGAGCGGATTTGTGAATGACTGAATATAGGCTATCGTGTGGCGCCAGGTTTGAGAGAAGTCTAGTTCAGTCCGTGTTTCCCAACTTCACTTGTTTTATGTATCCACAAAGTGCCATCAGGCTCAACTTCCCCTTTTCATCAGGATTATAATTAATTTCACCATTGTTACTTCACTTTTAAATTAAATCAGATGAATATATTACTGTATTAAAATAATATATAATAAATTAAAATAAAGTGGAATTTCAAAAGAATCTTAATAGGCATATTCATTACTTTTGAAGAACAGAACAATTTATTCCCAATGATTTCCAAGTATTTCCTGCAACCTGTTTAATAATCCCCCAACGGCAGTCCATAATCTAGTCCAGAATGAACTCTCGTGAGAAATAATACCCGGGTCTCACCTGTACGTCTACATAAGAAACATAAGCACAAAGGCAAATATTCCCAGGCAGTTCTTCAAACTTTACCAGCTCTATTTGAAATGTGCCATGGGAAGCTCATGGTTCTATTTTAAAATTGCATTTAATGTTCCTTCAGGCCATGCAAAGTACAGTACTTTGCATTAAAAAATAATGTGTTTTTTTAAATTACCCATTTACTCTGATGAAATCCTTCCCATCTTTTAACCAGCAAGCCAGAGGGATCATGAAGTCAAATCAGTGTTATTATTATAACTGAAACTAAAAGTAAAACATAAAAGTAGTTGTTTTTTTGCAGAAGAACATTGTTTTGGTTGTGCTTCGGCTCTGCGTGACTGTGCGGATGAATATGGTTATCCTACTGATCATAAAACATCCACTACTAGGTTTTTAGATGGAAAGGATCTCAAACTGACTAGCTGAAGACGTTACTGTAGCTTTACCCATCAATAGACACGTTACTGAAAAATAATTACAGATTAGCGCTACAACAACCCATAATGAGATGAGCTTCACAATAGATAATGCTTTACAATCAACTCTGTTAGAGAGCAACATATGATAATTTATCTGTTCAATAAAACACATTACTCACCTGTTGAGTAATAAAAACACCATCATCTCTGCATCGCTTTCACAACATTTCAAATCCCTCAGAAAAGCCAAGCCAATGTTGATTCTGGTTTTATTACGAGCTCGGTCACTTTCGCTTTTCTCCAGCAGACTGTCCTCTGTTCAGCGTTTGTTTAAAACTGGTGATTCTCCAGAGGTTGGAGATTTAGCGGCTCTGTGTCAACCTTTCTCGCTCATTGTGACGACTAACCTCTGCCACTCCCACACCAGACACGTGTCAAAGCAGCCGGAGCAACTTTTATCTGTTTTCTACGGTGGTCCAGTAGTGCACAACACAGCGAAATTTAAAAAGCATACATAAGTTCACAACACAATGAAAACAAGCCACAACACAACGAAAAAACCACAACACAATGGAAATGCTCCCGACCACTAGGGGAGTGCAGTAAAGTTAGTTTTCCTTGAATTGTTCAATAGATACAAATATTTAAACACTTTGATCAGCTTTAAGAGTGCAATTGTATATCGACATGAAATATCAATTCAATTATAGCTGCATATTTATACTCAAAAACGCTTTGACCCGCTGCCATATGCACTAAGGGAACGTCTGCCAATTCCACCAAGTTGAAACATATAATTTGTATAAATTAAATTAGCTTTTTTTTTACATTTTCAAATTCCAATGTTGTGTTGTGCCAATACAATCAAGCTGTGGAATTTTAACATGTCTGTTTTTAAATGTTAAAAGTAATTTTTATTCATACAAATTGTACGTTTCAACCAGTTGGTGAAATTGGCAGACGTTCCCTTAGCTTTATTCTATAGAACAGTGGCAACTTTACCGCGCTCCGAGTGCCCCTGAGTGGTTGGGAGCATTTACGTTGTGTTGTGGCTTGATTTCTTTGTGTTGTGGCTCCTTTGTGTTGTGGCTTGATTTCTTTGTGTTGTGGCTTGATTTCTTTGTGTTGTGGCTTGATTTCTTTGTGTTGTGGCTTGTTTCCGTTGTGTTGTGGCTTGATTTCTTTGTGTTGTGGCTTGTTTCCGTTGTGTTGTGGCTTGATTTCTTTGTGTTGTGGCTTGTTTCCGTTGTGTTGTAGCTTTTCCGTTGTGTTGTGGCTCCTTTGTGTTGTGGCTTGTTTTTGTTGTGTTGTTGCTTGTTTCCGTTGTGTTGTGGCTTGTTTCCGTTGTGTTGTGGCTTGATTTCTTTGTGTTGTGGCTTGTTTCTGTTGTGTTGTGGCTTGATTTCTTTGTGTTGTGGCTTGTTTCTGTTGTGTTGTGGCTTGATTTCTTTGTGTTGTGGCTTGTTTCCGTTGTGTTGTGGCTTGTTTCCGTTGTGTTGTAGCTTTTCCGTTGTGTTGTGGCTTGATTTCTTTGTGTTGTGGCTTGTTTTTGTTGTGTTGTGGCTTGTTTCCGTTGTGTTGTAGCTTTTCCGTTGTGTTGTGGCTTGATTTCTTTGTGTTGTGGCTTGTTTTTGTTGTGTTGTGGCTTGTTTCCGTTGTGTTGTGGCTTTTTCGTTGTGTTGTGGCTTGATTTCTTTGTGTTGTGGCTCCTTTTTGTTGTGGCTTGTTTTCATTGTGTTGTGGCTTGATTTATTTGTGTTGTGGCTTGTTTCCGTTGTGTTGTGGCTTTTTCGTTGTGTTGTGGCTTGATTTCTTTGTGTTGTGGCTTGTTTCCGTTGTGTTGTGGCTTTTCCGTTGTGTTGTGGCTTGATTTCTTTGTGTTGTGGCTCCTTTGTGTTGTGGCTTGATTTCTTTGTGTTGTGGCTTGATTTCCTTGTGTTGTGGCTTGATTTCTTTGTGTTGTGGCTTGTTTCCGTTGTGTTGTGGCTTGATTTCTTTGTGTTGTGGCTTGATTTCTTTGTGTTGTGGCTTGATTTCTTTGTGTTGTGGCTTGTTTCCGTTGTGTTGTGGCTTGATTTCTTTGTGTTGTGGCTTGTTTCCGTTGTGTTGTGGCTTGATTTCTTTGTGTTGTGGCTTGTTTCCGTTGTGTTGTAGCTTTTCCGTTGTGTTGTGGCTCCTTTGTGTTGTGGCTTGTTTTTGTTGTGTTGTTGCTTGTTTCCGTTGTGTTGTGGCTTGTTTCCGTTGTGTTGTGGCTTGATTTCTTTGTGTTGTGGCTTGTTTCTGTTGTGTTGTGGCTTGATTTCTTTGTGTTGTGGCTTGTTTCTGTTGTGTTGTGGCTTGATTTCTTTGTGTTGTGGCTTGTTTCCGTTGTGTTGTGGCTTGTTTCCGTTGTGTTGTAGCTTTTCCGTTGTGTTGTGGCTTGATTTCTTTGTGTTGTGGCTTGTTTTTGTTGTGTTGTGGCTTGTTTCCGTTGTGTTGTAGCTTTTCCGTTGTGTTGTGGCTTGATTTCTTTGTGTTGTGGCTTGTTTTTGTTGTGTTGTGGCTTGTTTCCGTTGTGTTGTGGCTTTTTCGTTGTGTTGTGGCTTGATTTCTTTGTGTTGTGGCTCCTTTTTGTTGTGGCTTGTTTTCATTGTGTTGTGGCTTGATTTATTTGTGTTGTGGCTTGTTTCCGTTGTGTTGTGGCTTTTTCGTTGTGTTGTGGCTTGATTTCTTTGTGTTGTGGCTTGTTTCCGTTGTGTTGTGGCTTTTCCGTTGTGTTGTGGCTTGATTTCTTTGTGTTGTGGCTCCTTTGTGTTGTGGCTTGATTTCTTTGTGTTGTGGCTTGATTTCCTTGTGTTGTGGCTTGATTTCTTTGTGTTGTGGCTTGTTTCCGTTGTGTTGTGGCTTGATTTCTTTGTGTTGTGGCTTGATTTCTTTGTGTTGTGGTTTGATTTCTTTGTGTTGTGGCTTGTTTCCGTTGTGTTGTGGCTTGATTTCTTTGTGTTGTGGCTTGTTTCCGTTGTGTTGTGGCTTGATTTCTTTGTGTTGTGGCTTGTTTCCGTTGTGTTGTAGCTTTTCCGTTGTGTTGTGGCTCCTTTGTGTTGTGGCTTGTTTTTGTTGTGTTGTTGCTTGTTTCCGTTGTGTTGTGGCTTGTTTCCGTTGTGTTGTGGCTTGATTTCTTTGTGTTGTGGCTTGTTTCTGTTGTGTTGTGGCTTGATTTCTTTGTGTTGTGGCTTGTTTCCGTTGTGTTGTGGCTTGTTTCCGTTGTGTTGTGGCTTGTTTCCGTTGTGTTGTGACTTGTTTCCGTTGTGTTGTAGCTTTTCCGTTGTGTTGTGGCTTGATTTCTTTGTGTTGTGGCTTGTTTTTGTTGTGTTGTGGCTTGTTTCCGTTGTGTTGTAGCTTTTCCGTTGTGTTGTGGCTTGATTTCTTTGTGTTGTGGCTTGTTTTTGTTGTGTTGTGGCTTGTTTCCGTTGTGTTGTGGCTTTTTCGTTGTGTTGTGGCTTGATTTCTTTGTGTTGTGGCTCCTTTTTGTTGTGGCTTGTTTTCATTGTGTTGTGGCTTGATTTATTTGTGTTGTGGCTTGTTTCCGTTGTGTTGTGGCTTTTTCGTTGTGTTGTGGCTTGATTTCTTTGTGTTGTGGCTTGTTTCCGTTGTGTTGTGGCTTTTCCGTTGTGTTGTGGCTTGATTTCTTTGTGTTGTGGCTTGTTTTTGTCAGTGTTGGGCACGTTACTTTAAAAAAGTAATTAGTTATAGTTACTAGTTACTTCTTACAAATAGTAACTGAGTTAGTAACTGAGTTACATCATTATAAAGTAACTAATTACCAGGGAAAGTAATTACTGCGTTACTTTTTTTTTGTCAAAAGTTCAAATATGTCAAATAACTTGGATGCCCCCAATTTAAATATGTTAAATGAATGAATTAGACACTAAACATTGTAAATTAATGTACACTATTGTAATGTTGCTGTGGGACAATGTGAGAGACACCTATCAAATTCAATATATTGTAAATATTATCAGTAGACCTACTATAGTGTAAATATTATCAGTACTTTACTACTCCTTTGGTAGTGGAGCTCACGTTAT
The DNA here is from genome assembly GCA_023566225.1 of Romanogobio albipinnatus. Lineage (NCBI taxonomy): Eukaryota > Metazoa > Chordata > Actinopteri > Cypriniformes > Gobionidae > Romanogobio > Romanogobio albipinnatus. The sequence goes on along the minus strand of CM042239.1, from coordinate 10,820,743 downwards.
CACCTGGGTTTTTAGCCGCTCATTTTGTGGCTGTGATGATGTGAGGCTTCATTAGATTAGAATTACTGGCCACCGACGTGGAGAGACTCTTTCTTCCTGGGCATAAATATTCTTACCTTTCACCTCAACGAGGGAAAAGTAGCGCTTATACTTCCAGTTTGCGAAAGCTACCTTTGAAGTCGTTGGACTTGCCATCGCTGACTGTGCATATGCGTGTGCGACTGTGCGTCATAGGTGTGTGTGTGTGTGTGTGTGTGGACTCAACCTATCAACCGCAACCTTGTCTCCCACCCACCAATCATCATCAGTTATGTGTACCGCGCACACACACACACACACACACGCACGTTGCAGGTCCGACTGACAGAGAGCCTGTTCGGATGAAAACCGCTTCAGTGAGCTCAATTATAGTAACGCCGCATTTTTTTTCTCAGTAACGCTAACGGCGTTGCAACATTGGGAAAAGTAATTAATTAGATTACTCCGTTACTGAAAAATTAACGCCGTTATACTTAAACGCCGTTACTCCCAACACTGGTTTTTGTTGTGTTGTGGCTTGTTTCCGTTGTGTTGTGTCTTTTCCGTTGTGTTGTGGCTTGATTTCTTTGTGTTGTGGCTTGTTTCCATTGTGTTGTGGCTTGTTTTCGTTGTGTTGTGGCTTGATTTATTTGTGTTGTGGCTTGTTTCCATTGTGTTGTGGCTTTTTCTTTGTGTTGTGGCTTGATTTCTTTGTGTTGTGGCTTGTTTTCGTTGTGTTGTGGCTTGTTTCCGTTGTGTTGTGGCTTGATTTCTTTGTGTTATGGCTTGTTTTCGTTGTGTTGTGACTTGTTTCCGTTGTGTTGTGGCTTGATTTCTTTGTGTTGTGGCTTGATTTCTTTGTGTTGTGACTTGTTTCCGTTGTGTTGTGGCTTGATTTCTTTGTGTTGAGGCTTGTTTTCGTTGTGTTGTGAAGTTATGTTTGCTTTTTATATTGGGTTGTGTTGTGCACTACTGGGCCACCGTAGTTTTCTCTTTTCTATGAGACACAAGGGCGAGCAACGCGTGCATGTAATTTCCCATGAAAACCATCCAGAAAGGTCTAAAATATAAACACTTATAACTTACCATAAATCAGGGTTACACAAAAACACATTTTGGTTTGATAATGTATTGACTAATTTATTTATTTTTAAATTTTGAACAAAAAAGTTACATAGTGTACCTTTAACTTACTAAAATAAAAATTATATAGACACTTAAAATACTGATTCATATAAAATCTGATTCAAAACATTAAAAACTATAATGACATCTCAATCTTGATCAAATTCTACAGTGTGTGTTTCCATAGCAAAAGTCTAAAGAAGTAGAGGGCAAAATTATGCTTGTTTTATGAATAAAATACACATTTATATAAAATGAAACTTTTCATAAAGCTTAGTTGACTTTACTTGAAGGGGGAAAAGTCTTTGGAAACTGCATCATGATCCCTCACACAGTTTGATGGGATTCTCTTCCACATCTGTTCTCTCGTGATATCTTAAAATAAAAGCCACAAGTCTTGTACCTGCCTCTTCAGTTAAATGATTTACTGAGAGAGGGGAAATGTCTCATTGGGGGTTAATTATGAAAACATATGACCCCCACACAAACACACGGTCTCTAGCGGTGGGTGGGGTGACAGAGGGGAGGGAAAGACTGGAACCGCTCACCATAAATGAGGCTGTGACGTTTTTATCTGTGCGCAAAGGATCGCGGCGCGTTGGTCGGCGATCGTAAATTAACAGGTGTTGTCTAAAGCAGTACAGAGACATGCAGCAAAATGATCAGAACGATTACAAAGCTCTGGGTCCCAGACTCACTATATCAACAAACGCTCTTCAGTGGAGACTAGACGATAGTCAACCTTCAAAGTCTCAAGGATAACATTCAATCATTCACACACCATGACACACAGTGGAAATGTCCATTCTTAAAGTGATAGCTCGGCCAAACATGAAACATTATGACTTTGTTCCAAACGTGTATGACTTACTGTCTCGGGTGGAAAACAAAATAACAGTTTTTACACATACGGTGAAAGTCAATGGGGCTCAAAACAAGACTTTCATCAAATGGACAAAAAAAACCTGAACAATATGGGTTTTTTTGTGTTCCACAGACAAAAGAAAGCCAAGCAATGACATGATGGCGAGTAAATGTTTTATTTAATTTGGTAAATGTCATGCCAACAGCATGGAGAACCCCAATCGGTTTTGTTCGGATCAATCCTTACTTTTTGAACAGTCAACAAAGGCCCTTAACTACTCGCCCAAACAGCCTCATTTGTGAACTACTGATGTCAGAGGTCGTTCAAAACCGATCTTTCAAGAAGAGATGACTTCTTATGTCCGTGTCAGCTCTATTTATACATGCTTTGCTAATGCCACCCCTCACTGGAAGTGGATAGACTTAGAATGGAGCAGAACTTGGCCGATTGGTTTTAGGGTGTTTTGGACAACTCACCGGGTCTTTTTTCTAGTTTTCTTCCACGACTGCTGCAAAGCCGGACTTTGGAAATGAGGATGAGGATCTGTTTCTGGCATAGCGACTTGTTGCTCTTGGGGCAAGGCTTGCGTTTGTTGGTGACCTGCCGGTTGGCCTGAGGGTCCTTGATTTCCCTGCGCTGTCGGATCAGAGAGCTGGCGAGGGCAGCCATTTTGCCGTGCCCCGCTCACCCGTGGGACGCAGAGGGCGTCAGTGGGCCGCCCACCTGTCCGTTCACCCAGGGCCACGTAGGATAGGAGCAGAGACGACAGGTGTTCGGAGTGCAGCGGGGTATCCCACAATAACCAAGGCCAGAATGCGTCACAACTTGCAGGATGCAGGAACAAAAAGAGGCTTGGTTTTAGAGGGTTAAAAGGGGCAAAACACTCGTGAAGTTCACAATGAACTTTGTTTCTTTGGCTATCAAAATAGTCCCTGGAACGCAGAACTCCCGGTGTTGTGATTCTGACGAACGGCGGCTGTCGTTGTTGGGATTGCTTGTTGTATTTCAGGTCTCGTTGCACAGCATACGGACTGGAAAAGTGGCAGCAGATGATCCATGGAGTCGTACTTGAATTCCGGGGAAAAAGTGAGCCATCACAGCAGCACCATTCCCTCTCTGTCCAGCTCCCAGAGTCCCTGGCCTCTCACTTCCCTTCAACAGTTAAGTTTGGGATCGACGATTAGAAATCACCCGGATCAGAAATCATTCTGAGAGTTCAGAAAAAAGGCATCAACTGTCCGATCATTTTATCCACATATTAGTGGGATCCCCGTAACGTGACGAACGAGCTAAAAAAAATACAGATCCTACGGAGAAAAGGAACAATATCCTGAGACAATCTTAGTGAAACCCCATTACCTGATTCCGAAGTATCGCATCCATGACTGCAAAAACAGAAAAACAAAGACAGACACGCTGAGTAAAAGTCAAAAGCTGGTGTCGTCAGCCCTCGACCTCATGTCTGTGGGGGATCAGATGGAGAAGGATGAAAGGAGTCGGAAGTTCTCTCGCTTCTCAGCCCTTCTGACATTCCCCTTTGCTCCCTCTTCCCAAGCTCCCAGGAGAGTGTTTGTAAATTCCAGCGGCTTCTGCCGACAGAGGTGACATTCATGAACGAGTGAGAGCGCAGGAAAGCGGAGGGGAGCACCAAGCCTCCCCCAGACTCCCGTAAGGCAACCAGGCGGCGAGCGCTGAGGAACCCGTAGCTCTGTGTCCTTCACACCACTTGAGAGGAGAGGTGGGAGGGAGGCACGGATGGAGGGATGAAATGGAGGAATGTTAAGGATAGATGCTGCACATATCTGTTCGTCCGGCTTCACATGCTGTAAAGGTCCCGTTTGAAGAAAGTCCCCTGGTTCTAGCACACTCCGCTCTTCTGTTTTAGCCCAGTTTTCACAGATGAAAGTATTCTCACCCCTCTAGGCGAGCGTAACAGAGTATCCTCAGCAAGGCACCTCTGAATCTGTGTGAGAATATGAGAGTTTATGTGTGTGTGTGTGTGTATGAGAGTGATTGAAAGAGTGTGTGAATGTGTGACTCTCCGTCTCTCTTTTTTGCTCTCCCTCCCGTCCCCGCGCACAGTGAGTTACGGAGCCAACACTGGCAACATGCTTTGCTTTACTCCCTCATTCTCTCTTTCCATTTCTTTGTAAACCCTCTCTGCCCTCCCTCTCTGTCACTCAGAACCCTCCTTCTTTTCCGATCACTCAAAATCCCTCCTTCTCTTCTTGTCCCCACCCACCCCTCTCATTCCTCTATTCCCTCCCACTCTTCTGTTCTCTCTCTCTCTCTCTCTCTCTCTCTCTCTCTCTCTCTCTCTCTCTCTCTCTCTCTCTCTCTCTCTCTCTCTCTCTCTCTCTCCTCTGCACTGTGTGCTGTTGTGGTCTGGAGCGTTAAAATATTAAACCTGCCTCATGCTTCCTTAAAGCGACAGATAAGAGAGGGAGAGAGGGAGGGAGGGAGAGAGGAAGGGAGGGAGGGAGAGAGAGAGTCCTTATTTACACTCTGTACCCCAAACACACATGTCACTTAAAGTAACAGATATGAACACAATAAAACACTGGCTACAGTGTTGTGAACTTACATAAATGCTATAAACCGAGACAAATATGAGGCAACATGAGTCTTTTAATATACACGCCTATATCAAGTGTTGTGTGCAATTCAAGATATAATTTAGAATGATGCTTACATTCCAATTCAATTGCTGGATTTGAATTGAGGAAGCAAATCGGGTGCAGGATTGCAATTCAGAATTGATAATTGCGAAAAATGAAAATGCAAAGTTCACAGAGATATATTTTTTAACTAGAAAAGCACGGTTTGTAAAAAATAAATAAAGATAGATAGGTA
>CM042239.1:10748382-10813382 GCA_023566225.1 Romanogobio albipinnatus | reverse complement strand
AAACCGAGAAACTGACTTGCGTCAGCAGCTTTTTACCACTTTTTAAAGGACAGGAATGCTCTAAAAACAGCCTCTAAGACACACGCTGTGAATACTGATCTGAATATTTTCTCCTTCTGTGCCTCCGTTCAGTGGGGAAACATTTAGCCGTCTGAGCACCAGCAGAATGCACACAGGTTGAATGGGGCTCTGATCCTTCACCAGCAGCCTAATTCAAATCTGTGTTATAATAAGGTTTTATAACCCACAGCAAGTTTGAATTAGTCATGGCCTGTGACGCCTCTATTTGCGTGTTGCTCCGCCGCCAGCGCACTTATTGATGCGGTGCAGGATTTTCTTTCTAGCCACTGAGTCAAAGCCATTTTAATCAGCAGAGTTATGACTATGACATCCAATGGTGATGCTGGACAGAGACGAGTCAAAGACATCGAAACATCTGGCAAAGGACAAAGATACACAGAGAACTAGATGACCATGACGTTAACAGTCATGTAGCGAATTCGTTATTTTCAGAACCACTAACATGATGTCACCAGACTGTCCAGTGTGTCAGAGGTGATTATACTCAGTGAACCCTAGTGTGTTTGTCAGTTTTCTCCTTTGTATCAAATGCATTGTCTCAAATATGTCAGCTTCCCTTTCGTTCAGTCACTACGATGTACGTTAGTGACTAACGAATGGGGGTTTCGCCTAGAAGCCTATCATCTTCGAGAATTCAACAGCGCCCAATGGCAGTGCCAATGCCATGGGCATGCGGAATTTGCATGCGTAACTCCGCCCCACCCTGTGGGTATATAAGGAAGTACGCTGGCAACATCGCATTATGTTACTGCTGCAGGAGCCAAGAGCATCTCTTCACTCCTACAAGCCTGAATTCTGAATTCTTCTCTTCAGTCTTCGAGGCGAGCGGTTCTCCAGGGTGTTGGTGTGACGGCGCATTCCAGCGATCTCGCATTGCCTGCCTGCTGATCTGTGCAGTGATCTGCAACAGCTGTGTGTGTTATTACTGGGCGCTTCGGCACTCTGCAGAGCTTTCCTCTCACAAAAAGAGCTTGCGCGTGGCACGTCTTTTTCAAGACGGTTCGCCCGTGCACTTCCGGGTGCGATTGATCTCCGTTGCTGTCTATGGGCACATTCACTGCTCTACGTGTTTGGGCTTCAGCACGTTCGGGCAGTGATTGTGGATGTGTCATGTTCCCACTGCGGGAACGTGACCATCGCGATGTCGCGGTCGAGACTCAGTGATCTCCGCAAGGAGAGAGAGTCCCCTCTGCCACAACCCAATCTACCGTCTCTGAGAGAGGTGGTACTTTGGCTGGTGGCCAGGGTGACCTGAGGGCGGTGCGTGGTATAAGAACCCCGACGATCATTCCTCGGGCCACGCCCCCCTCTCGCATATCGCTTCCCGCGAGTGCTGGACTGAAACAGCGGCCCGTCTCTGACACCTCGTTCTTTTCGTTCACACTCCAGATAGCGGCGAGATGTCGATCGCCGCATCCCAAGGTGGGCTAGATCCTTTGGGGATGACGATTAGGTTGTGCTCCGCCTCCGGGTGTGTCAGCACTGCCTGATCTGACCTAGAGTTGATAGCCATGTTATCTCGGGCAGCCGCGAGCCTCGCGCTGGTGTGGAACTCCGCCCAGTCGCGAGTGCTCCTGGTTGCGCGATCGGTTTTTGTGGGCGGCACCCGACAGCTGTTGGGCCCCGCCCCCAATGCCTTTCGCTCCCGAGGTGCATGAGGAGATCACGCGGTCCTGGAAGTCCCCGTGCTTCCCGTGACCGTTTGGTGGCCTCCTCCGCCTTCTCTGCCCTTGATGGGGCCGCGGCCTAGGGTACACTGGGGCCCCCTCCCCACTGTTAAACAACTCTGTTGCGCACTATGGTGTCCACAGAGGGATTTGACGTGGTGTGGCTGTCCTAAGCACCCTCCCTAAGCCTGTGGGCTTGTCTACTTCGGTGGCGTGGTCCTGCAGTGCTATGGGGTAGGCCGACGCCCCTTTGCACATGCACAAGGGTGGAGCTGACCCAGGGCTCTTTGTTGAGCTGCGTGCCACCACTAATCCCGCCCTCTGGGTGGTGAAGGTGGCCACACGCTCCCTCGGTGGGGCGATGTCCACAGCTGTGGTCCGGGAGAATTTCCTGGCCTTACCTGGTGATATGGGGGGGTTGACTGAGCCCGCCTCCTCAACTCGCCCATATCCCAGGCTGGCCTCTTCGGCGGCGCGGCTGAGAACTGCGCCCAACAGTTCTCGGCCGCCCCAGAGCAGACTGAGGCTGTAACACGTACTGCCCCGGCGGCTCGCTGCTGCACCAGCCGCCGGCCCAGTCGCCTCAGTCCGCTCGCCGCAGTGGGCGCTCTCCCTCCTCCCGTCCGGCCCCAGCAGCAGCCTTCTCCGGGCCGCGCCGTGGAGGTGGTTGCAGGATGTCGCCCAGTCCGCTCCTCAGCCTGGCTAAACGCCAGGCTGGAGGTGGACAACTCAGAGATGGGTTCCAGTTCTTTCCAGGGGGCCTCTCCTTCCCCCGGTGGAGGGCTGGGGGAAAATCCAGGGAAGGACGCACGTTCCACTGGGGTCTGCTCTGAGAGGAGGCTGGCGAGAGAGAGGGACGAGAGTGGCGCGGCCCGGAGGCGGCACACACTGCCATCACTGGTCTCTGGGTCCTCAGAGACAGGAACATGAGTTCTTTCCAATCTGCCTACCACGATCTCCTGGGAGACAAAAAGGTAAGTCAGCACGACCTGATCATCAGGTTCCTGAGGGGGGCGAGGAGACTGAATCCTCCTCGCTCTCCTCTCGTACCCTCTTGGGACCTCTCAGTAGTCTTAAGTGCTCTGCAGAGGCCTCCCTTTGAGCCTTTGCGGTCGGCCGAGATTAAATTCTTGTCTGTGAAGACGGCTCTGCTGACCGCATTGGCCTCGCTTAAGAGGGTCGGGGACCTGCAAGCATTTTCGGTTGACGAAGCGTGCCTTGAGTTCGGGCCGGCTAACTCTCACGTGATCCTGAGACCGGATATGTGCCCAAGGTTCCTACCACTCCGTTCCGAGATCAGGTGGTGAACCTGCAAGCGCTGCCTTTGGAGGAGGCAGACCCAGCCTTGGCATTGCTCTGTCCAGTACGCGCTCTCCGCGCCTATGTAGACAGTACGCGATGTTTCAGGACCTCAGACCAGCTCTTTGTCTGTTATGGTGGAGAGCGGAAGGGAAGGGCTCTCTCAAAGCAGAGGTTGTCTCACTGGATAGTGGACACCATTGTTTTGGCTTACCAGCAGCAAGGTCGACCATGTCCCCTTGGGGTCAGGGCACACTCCACCTGGAGTGTGGCCTCCTCTTGGGCTTTAGCGCATGGCGCCTCGCTAACAGACATCTGCAGAGCTGCAGGCTGGGCGACACCAAACACATTCGCCAGATTCTACAATCTCTGAGTGGAGCCAGTGTCCGACTATGTAATCTCCCCTACGGGTGGCCGGTAATGGGCCAGGCTAAGGTGTCTTCGCTTGCTCGCCATTCCACTCCACGGAGCCCTGAGCTCCTCCAGCACTGCTTACGCCGACATCAGTTCAGTCTGCCCTTTCGAGCCCAGACCCTCATGTCCGGCCAGGTGCTCCGTGTGCATGGTTCCCCTCCGGCGACCCCCACACGAGTATTTCCACCGTAAGCCTCCTCAGTGAGCAGGTGTCTTTCCCTTGGCAAGTCCCTGCCACCCCTAGGGTTAAAATCCACCCTCTGGCTGGTACCCTAGAGATCTTCCATATGCAGCCCTTAGCGGGTCATATGTGTATTCTTAAGTCCTCCCTACGGGTAGGCATCTTGGCTTTTCCTCACTGGGATAGGCTTCCCAGTGTACCTTGGTAATCCTGTGATAAGTGGGAGTCCTTCGTCCGTACTAGTCTTACGACAGGGTACTCACACTTACGCAGGGCACTGGATGACAGCTGAGTGGCGTTGTTGTATTGGAACCCCCATTCGTTAGTCACTAACGTACGTCGTAGTGACTGAACGAAAGGGAACGTCTCGGTTACGTATGTAACCCTCGTTCCCTGAGGAGGGAACGGAGACGTACGTTCCTTTGCCACGTCAGCTGTGTTGCTGGTATGCGGAGTTCAGTCTTGGCTCCTGCAGTAGTAACATAATGCGATGTTGCCAGCGTACTTCCTTATATACCCACAGGGTGGGGCGGAGTTACGCATGCAAATTCCGCATGCCCATGGCATTGGCACTGCCATTGGGCGCGGTTGAATTCTCGAAGATGATAGGCTTCTAAGCGAAACCCCCATTCGTTAGTCACTAACGTACGTCTCCGTTCCCTCCTCAGGGAACGAGGGTTACATACGTAACCGAGACGTTTTGAATTATACAGTGTAAACAATAAAGTAAAATAAAGTAAAAAAAAAAAAAAAATGCTTTTAATAGTGAAACATTTAATAGTGAAAGGCTTAATAAAATAAAATAAATATTTATTATATTTATGTTTCTATAATATACTTTAAAAAAATACAGGCTTAAATAAATAAATAAACAAATATAATTAAAAAGCGAGAGGCTTAATAAATGAATAAATGAATGAATAAATAAATAAAATAATCTTTTATCTATTTATAATATCCTTTAAAAGTGAAAGGCTTAATAAAATAAAATAAAATGAAATAAATATTTTATAATTCTATAATATAGTTTTAAAAAGACAGGCTTAAATAAATAAATAAATAAATAAATAAATAAATAAATAAATAAATAAATAAATAAATAAATAAATAAATAAATAAATAAATAAATAAATAAATAAATAAATAAATAAATAAATAAATAAATAAATAAAAAGCTAAATATTATTTTTATATATAATAATATTTAAAAGTGAAAGGCTTAATAAAATAAAATAAAGTAAATATTTTATAATTCTATAATATAGTTTTAAAATGACAGGCTTAAATAAATAAATAAATAAATAAATAAATAAATAAATAAATAAATAAATAAATAAATAAATAAATAAATAAATAAATAAATAAATAAATAAATATCCTTTAAAAGTGAAAGGCTTAATAAAATAAAATAAAATGAAATAAATATTTTATAATTCTATAATATAGTTTTAAAAACACAGGCTTAAATAAATAAATAAAAAGCAAAATATTAGTATTTATATATATATATATTTTTTTTTATATATTAATATTTTATCTTTCTATAATGTAGAATAAGAGTATATATATATATACAGTCAAAGCAAAATTATTCAGACACTTTGACCTGACCATGTTTTGCTGAAGTGTTTTTTCTTTAATTGCTAATGTGACCTTTGACACCACAGACTGAACTAAAGGAAGCATTGCTTGGTCATTGGTTGACCTATATTGGTGTTATCTAATGGTGTACTTAAATTTAACAGCTGATTGGTTGATTGTAATCTATTACATACCGTTCAAAGTTATCCAACATAATCAAGATGATTTTTTTCTGACACAGTTTAAATCTGAGTTCTTGTCATATTTTATTACCATTTTCTATAAACTATAGCGAATAAACTGTGATAATGTGAGAAAACGTAAATGTGTCTATGTGTCTGTACACTAAAAAGTTACTGCTGCCGTCTTTGTGATGTCTTTGAAGAGATGTTGGGTCTTAGGGTAGGACATAAACAAACGTATTTCCTTTTTGGCAAATGTGAATGCTTTCATTTTAATAGTGGATGTCCAGTGAAGGATACAGGCTGCACTGGCAGAGAGGACAGACCTTTCCATTTTAATCAGTCTGTTAAAACACAGCACTAAACCCCTGCTGTTATATGGACTTCACTTCATGAATACAGTAGAATACTGTCCAATGCAGAAAGCATTATAAAACACTAACACACAAACATAACGTTTTGCCGGCATGGTCTGAAGATGATCTGACTCAAGTTTGGTGAAAATCGGACAAATGGTCTAGGATGAGTTCAAAAAAGTAGGTTTTAAAAGAAAATCAAAATGGCGGACAGGAAGTTTGGACGACATGGTATCTACTGTATGTTCTCGGCATGACCCAAAGACTAAAATGTTAGTTTTAGTACAATAGGCAAAATTAATCAAAAGCTATTTATTGCTATTAACACTGGTGCAGTCTTAACTCCAGGGCATGGTGCCGATGACACTCAGTGTTAATTTCGTTGACGAATAATTTTCGTCATAATTTTCGTCAACGACCTTTTTTCACTGACGAAAGCGAGACGATAACTAAATAAAAACTAGTGTTGGATGACAAAAACTATAACGAGAATCAACTGTCATCTTCGTCAACAAATAAAAACGAGACGAAAATGTTAGGGAGGGACAATTAGGGAAGAGATCCCGTCAGAACTGATGTCGTGTGTAACAGATGCGCACATTTGATTTGAATGTGCTGATCTAACCGCTGGAAAACACGGCGCTGTTGCGCTTTTACAGGCTCACCCCCGCATCCCCAATCCAGCGCTCCAGAGCGGCTCACAATCAATGAATAACACACATTTATGCCAGGCAAGTGTTTATGAATTAATGCTGATGAATAATGACAATGTTTACTTTACGATGTTTATATAGTAACATGTTTTAGACGGTTCTAACAATGCATATTTTATCTCCTCATCTGAACTTGAATGAGCTCCTGCAACTGCAATAGTAAGGCGAGATTTCAAAATAAGAGTCCCGGTGTATTTCCAGCTGGTTTATAATTAAAAGTCACGCATTATATATTCGTTTTAGCTTACACAATAAACTGTATTTAATTGAATTCCCATTTAATTCATAGTCAGGAGGAAAGACCAGTATTTGACACACATTCAATAAAGTATCAGGGTTATAATAGTTAACTAAAACCATTAAAAAAAAATCTTCGTTTCTTGAAATTAAATAAATGTTAACTGAAATTAAAAAAATAAATAAACTTATTTGAAGCTTTAGCTTAACATGATATACTAACTAAAACAGAAAGTTATAAAACTATATAGATGTTTTTAAAAACAAACAAAAAAGTGAATTGAGCTCTTTCGTGTATTTTTAATGTCAAAAACAAAATGATGTCAAAATGTCAGTTCAAGTGACAGTCGGTTATGTAATACTTAAATGCGTAATGTATTACAATTGAACTAAACTCATTCGATTTTAGGAGACTAAATCTACTGTAGTTTTAGTCGACTAAAATCTTATGATATTTAGTCGACTAAAACTAGACTAAAACTAAAAACAATTCAGATGACTAAAATATGACTAAAACTAAATGGCATTTTAGTCAAAAGACTATGACTAAAACTAAATCAAAATATGCTGTCAAAATTAACACTGTGACACATACCAATTTTCATAACGATACACCAATGTGTTTGTAAAACATGGCCCCAAAATGGCCGATATTGTAAAACTGGGTATCATTCAACTTGGCATGCTGCACAGAATCTAAAGAGACCAGAGGTTTTTGGCCAAACTCTTCATAAGTAATAAGCAAAAATACGCCTTGTAACGTGTGACCTCGACGGACTCAACAGAAGAAATTAACCAGAAAAGATTTCCACGTGAAAGAAGCCGGAGCTTCCGTGCACACTTGCCTATTATGTAATCTCCACAGACCAATGGTAGTACAAAGGTGTTTTTCCTTTTCCAGAAAGTTCACTTTGACAAGCTGTTTCGAACTCCCAAAACAAACTCCAAACGAACTTCGTTTTGGCCTGATTTTGTTCGAAATGACGTCACATCAGTTCGTTCTTCGATTTCGCCCGATCAGACAGAACGCGCTGACATTTTTTGGTTGACGTTTTTTTAATTTAGAAAAGAGCAGTGCGCCTTGTTAGTTTATGTTGCTAGGCAACCCCTGAATCAGCTGTCCTGTCAGTCTAATCAAGGTAACCGTCATCATAACGGAAGGCCCGCCTCTCCATTCATTCCATTAAACAATGGGAAAAAAATGCTAATTACATCGGACACTTTTCTGCTCAGAGGTGATTTTTTTTCAACTTCATGCGCTCAGAGCGCTCCTTCAAAAAAGCGAGGTACAGTTGGCAGCTAAAGCATACTTTAGTATCTTCATCCTGACGTGTCTTGCGCAAAGCTTTTAAACTATACTCAACCGTGCAAGGGTGTGGACGGCTGAGTTTGACACATGCGCTGTACAGTTTTTTTTATACTCTACCAGACATTGGAGGGCAGCGTTGAGTCATGTCATCAACAGGACATTCGCTCGGCAGGACTGAAGAAGAAAAGTAGCGGATCAACCATTGCAATACAGTTCAGAAGAAACAACAATGTGCAAGCTTCGCACAAACGCTCGTCAAGTTCACTTTTTTCCTCTTGTTTCAAGCGTGTTGTTTTTGAATCGCTAAGTAACTAAGTACATTTACTTGAGTACTGTACTTAAGTACACTTTTTGAGTATCTGTACTTTACTTGAGTATAATTTTTTCTGGAAACTTTTGACTTAAACTTCTGCACATTTAAAAGACAAATATCGTACTTTTTACTCCACTACATTTCTATCAAGGTCCTCGAAAGATGAAAGTCGTTTCTGTAGCAGCTTTGAAAGTCAGTGAATGAATTTCTTTAATTTTAGTTTTTACTTTTTAGTCTTTAGTTTTTTGGGGGGAGGGGGTGGGGGGTTGCAGGCAGCCTATCAGTAATCACTCTTGTATAGGGTCATGTGAAGTCTCCCAACATTTTATGAACACTGATCAGTTTATAGCAAAATGGAAGAAGACGGTTCCTCGGCGCAGTGTGTGCACCAATGGCCATACTTAGAGAGGATATTTCAGTTTTCTGAAAAGATTAAAGATTAGTTTAGTTGGCATAGGCCTACACTTGACGCATGTCTCATAAATGTTCAAAAATGTAAACGTCTGGGAGAAAGAGAAGAGCAGACATATGGATAAATCTGAAAAAGCATGATGACGCGAAAGAGAGCTCAGTTCAGTCCGGTTCTCAGTGCGCACACAGAAAGCTGCCTCTCAGACAGTGCACACGTACTGAATTGAGCTCTTGTTCGTGTCTTTTCGTAAGTGAACTGACAAATGTAAAAAAAGTTGATCATGTCTAAAGTGAACGTAAACATTTGGGAGAATATCGGATGTGTATCAGTGTATTGGATCTGTGCATTCGGCCGTAAAGTGACTTTGTAAAGAGCTTATACAAGTAATGAAATGAGTTTAAGGCAGTCGTATGCTAGCATGTCGGATGCTAGCATGTCGGATGGAGCATCACTGACTGGCTTAAACCACCATGATGACAGTGTGCATTCATACAACAATGCAATAAGAATAAAATAATGCATTGACATAAAAGAAAATAAATGTACTTTTGATACTCAAGTAATTTAAAAAACAAGTACTTCTGTACTTTTACTTAAGTAAAAATCTGTTTTTAGAACTTTCACTTGTAACGGAGTAATATTTGACCAGTGGTACTTTTACTTTTACTCAAGTAATGGAGTTGTGTACTTTGTCCACCGCACTCTGGGCACAGTACTGTGTGTATTGCCACCTAGTGGACTCTTCTGTCTTTCTTGCTTTCTTGTTGTACGCTTGTTGTAATTACATCATGTGGACAGTGCGCGGAGAGCCAAAGTATACTTTGGGCTTAAAACACAAGCGGCCCGGGACACATAAACAGCGTGCAAAACACTCACTGCCAATAAATTTTTTTTTTTGAAAGGCGGCCCTCACTGGAAAAAAACGTCTGATTAGGGCCAAACGGGCCTTTAAGCGTAAGACGTTTTTCTAGAAAATATGCTGAAATTCACTGAAGAAACAAGGCTGGAGATGACAGCGCGGAATAAAGCCTCTCATACCAGCCTCCTACGGTTCTGCCGCTGCCTCACAAGACACAGTAGTCCAGTAGTTTTATATAAAGCTGTTCATATAAAATGCTTGTGCTGTTGATTCTGCCATCAATGTACTTTTCAGTGTCCATGCAAACATACAAGAATGTATGTGAGCTAGACGCACGCTTTACATAAGAACATAGCGCTATGAATAAGGTCTCTCCTCTCTCATTCTCTTGCTCGGACACACTAAAAGTCATCTGTAATAAAGGCTGGAACTGATTTAAAGTACAGTCTACTTTAGACACAGACTGTGTCTGTAAGAGAGATTAGGGAGAGAATATTTCAGTTCTCAGTAGAAGATGCTAAAGGCTGCATGCAGGTTAGTTTCTCCTCAAATGTGTTCACTGAGCACACACTCCCTTGAGAGGGGGATCATTGTGCCTTAGGGAGAGACTCTTCTGATTAAGACTTCATAAGTGTGTCCTTAGCTCAGGGACATTTCTGAACAGGTCACAAACCACACAGAGAAACACATCCACTCACACTGACAAACGTAGCTTCAAGAAGCTCAGGAAAGTCCAAATTCTTTTTCTAACTGCCTGCTATTCCAAATCCATTCTAGGCATCTCCAGACGGCTCTCTATGCCAAGAGCATCGACTGTAATCTATTCCTGAGGGCCTCGGAAGGAACTCTTGGAGAGGGAGAAAAGCACAGAAGGGAAGCAGGGAAAGACTAAGTAAAAGGAAAACAGAGGAAGACAGTGCTGGGTTGGAGGCAATTTGCATAATGCTTAATCCGTAAACATCTATGGGAGTGTGGAAAGACGGAGAGAGCGAGGTAGAATGAGAGGGAGGGAGAAAGTGCTGAGCTATTGAAGTCTGCTGTTTGTTCTATGGATGACACACATTACACAACTTTAACTATGATTTACTCCATTTTTTTTGTGAAACATTTTTACAATCAAAAATATTAATGACATTTACAAGCAGCTACAAATCAGTTATTTCAGAAATGAGTAAATAAGTAAAAAAATTAAATAGATCTGAGTAACTGCATTTGGTACATTAACAAATACAATTGAGTACAAATAATTGGGGAGAAACATTTAAAAAACAATATTTATGTAGCCTAGAAATCTCGACGCACACTAGCGGCAGGAAACCTAATTTGCAGCCAGGGTCATCTAGCAACTCTCCGTTGGCGTGCGAGCTGGAAAAACCAAACTCTGGTTAGGCCAATCACATCATGTATAGAGTCGGTGGGCGGGCTTTACATAATGACGGCAGAGTTGCGGTGGTTCCACGTGCTACTTGTAAACAAAGGAGCTGGCGAACAGCGGCCTTACGAATCGGCTTTGGCAGCGACTCTGGAAGAATGGAGTTAAGATTTTCTTTGAGGAAAGAACAAAGAACGGGAAGAATGTGTTCGGAGTTTTGCCGACTGGATACGGCAAAAGTTTAATCTATCAACTCCGCTTCACCTTCTTCGTTGCTCTGGTTAGTTGTAGCGCTATCCTATTGCGTGCCGAGGGAATTTGAAAGGCAACCGTTTATCCCGCCCCTCGGATTGAGCCCCGCCAATGGTGTGTTCCCAGACCCAACATCTTGATGTGGGTTTGGCTTGTCAGGCTAATATTTATGAGTAATATTAACAGTTTTTATTTATGAATAATATTAACATTTATAGTATTAATATTAACTTTTTGAATTTCCTCTAAACCTTTGTAAAATGCTCCACACAACCACAGGTGTACATGACATTGGCCTTTATTGTCGATGAGTACAGCAATACAGCATATTTTATACTGCTTTAACATGTATACAATATTGCCTACAATTAAACTCATGTAACAAACATATTAGAAATAAAATATTAAAAGTGATTCAACCGGTCTGTCATCCGTTTCCACAGTATCAGCGCTGGTTCTCGTGCTCTGCAGGTGAACTTCGAACTTCAGACCACCGTCCTGCGTTTCACTCGTAGCCGAAAGATGCTGCGACGTGCCTGACTCCATAACCTGCCAATAAACACAGTTCTGAGAACATTTTATCATCCAAATTAAGTATATTCATTAACTTTAGGAATAAGCTGTGTGTTTTGAGCAAGTGTAACGGAGGCCAGCTAGTAGTCGCTGTGCGAGTAAACCTCACTCCTCTGATCTCAAGAGACGCTCTAGCGACTGATGCTAGGGGTTGCAGCCTTTAGCCTCCTTGTTAGAGCGTCCGACTCTCATGTCGGCAGACCCGGGTTCGAGTCCCGCTTGGAACAGGGTGGTTCGAACAGGAGGGGTTACACAAGGCACCAGGCGTTTCAAGGAAAGATGCCACACTCGTTTGGGTGACTCACATTGCGTCTCTGTATGGGGTTTTGTATCAAATAAAATAATTGAAAGCACATTAATGATTTTGTAAATACATTAAAACACACAAACCTGAATTTCACAGAGGAAACGCACCAGTTGACCTATCGTAAGCCCCGCCCCCCTTAGTTACAGTTGCTTACTCAGACAAACAAAACAGAGTTGCTAACTGTCAGGGTTGTCAGTTTGAAAACCTTATCCCAAGTTGTTTTTGGACACAAAAAATGTATAGCAGACCCCTTCACGATTGATGGCCAAACTTTACTGATGGTTTATTGCGTGTACCTTTTTCACTCCAAAAAAAAAAAAAATCACAGTAAGAGCTGAACAAACAAAGCATAAGAAGTACACATTAACGTCTCATTTACAAACTCTCTATCCGTTGCATGATCATTAACATACACAGCAAATTACACAAAAACACTCATAAAACTAACACTAAACAAACATATACAGACCTTTCACTACCCGCATAAGCTTGTTGCCTAATCGTAAGCTTAGGAAAAAATTGATGAATAAAATCATTATGTCTTTCTCGTTAAACGTCATTTAAATAAACAAATATTCGAATCTTCATTTTTTTATGAGCCCAAATATTCGAATACAATATTTCATCCCTAGTATATGCGGTTCTTATTGATGGTTCAAGAGATGCATGTTCACCTGATCCCATCACGACACAAGAAATAGCTGATTATACCTCACTCTAGGCTCAATCCTTCTGGTATATGGTGGAAATACAGCAAATTGCAGATAATGGTATAACTCAGTGGGAACCCTGCTCTGATTGTTCTGTAGGAGGAAGGAGTCCTGGTGAGTTATATCTCAGATGGAGCGATGGCTCAGCAGCAGCTTCTGAGAAAGAAACTCCCATAAAAAGCTATACGTTTCCCAACACAAGCAATGAGCTGCAGGCAAAAAGACACTGGACTATACAGTAGGCACATAGACAGCAGTGTTGGGGAGTAGTTTAAAGGCACGCTCACACCAAGAACGAACTATGATAACAAAGGTATAGTTATGAAAACATTCAACACACATTTATACTAGAATGTATATATTTAGCGCTCGCAAAGTACACTGTGAAAAATTGTTTTTACTCAAAAAAAATTGAGGCAACTACACTATATTGCCAAAAGTTTGGGACGCCTGCCTTTACATGCACATGACCTTTAATGACATCCCATTCTTAATCCGTAGGGTTTAATATGGAGTTGGCCCACCCTTTGCAGCTCTAACAGCTTCAACTCTTCTGGGAAGGCTTTCCACAAGGTTTAGGACTGTGTTTATGGGACTTTTTGACCATTCTTCTAGAAGCGTATTTGTGAGGTCAGGCTCTGATGTTGGACGAGAAGGCCTGGCTCTCAGTCTCCGCTCTAATTCATCCCAAAGGTGTTCTATCGAGTTGAGGTCAGTCAAGTTCCTCCACACCAAACTCGCTCATCCATGTTTTTATGGACCAACGCTTTGGTCACTGGTGCGCAGTCATGATGGAACAGGAAGGGGTCATCCCCAAACTGTTCCCACAAAGTTGGGAGCATGAAATTGTCCAAAATGCCTTGGTATGCTGAAGCATTAAGTTCCTTTCACTGGAACTAAGGGGCAAAAACCCCTGAAAAACAACCCCACAGCATAATCCCCATAAAACCTACTCAGTCAGTGTGCGATTTCGGACCAAAGCTGAAAAACGTCAGTTCCCTTTCAGTCGGTCACTACGACGTACGTCGGTATTACCGACGAATTGGGATCACTTTAGAGAGCCCCTATCAGCTTCGAGATTTAGAGAACAGGCCAATGGGCCATTGGCGTGCGAGATTTGCATCTCGCGCTCCGCCCCGCACCGCGGGTATAAACAGGAAGCGAGAGCATCGCACTGACGTCATTCACTTCGGAGCCGAACGGCGTTGATGAAGCAAGCCTGCTTTTCTAAAAGAAAGCCTATCTGCAAGAGAGATGCTCCAGAGAACGAGAAGGACGCTCTGTGTTGGCGAAAAGGCACAATCAGTGCGACCGCATGTTCACCGCTGCTTCAGCATAACAAACTGCTGTTCTCACAGCAACTGTCGGTCTGGTGAGGGCGTTTGTTTCAGTGAGTGCACCACAGGACTGCACTTACCACCTGTGTGTTGCCGCGGTCTTCCCCTGGGTGCTTCAGCACTGTTTAAAGAGCGTTTCCTCACAAAAGAGCAACACGGGTGTGACACTGCGTCTTTTTCAAGACGTCATTCCACTCGTGCGTTTCTGGATGCGGTTGTTTCCTGTCCTGACGGCCACGATCCCTCTCGCATAAACATGTTGAGACTGTTCGTGGGTGATCCATGTTCTCTCAGGGGAACGGGATTACGTCGACGCGCTGGTCATCTCGCCTTCCGCGTGGGGGTTTGAGTGTTTGAGTGTTCAGCGCGCCGTGTGCCGTCTAGCTGCCGAGTGACAGCGCGGGTTGCCACGGCAGCTCAGCGCGCGTCACTCGGCGGCTACGCATGTTGAGACTGTGTTTGTGGGTGGTCTATGCTCTCTAATGAGAGCATAGCCACGTCGGCGCGCTGTTCGTCTTGCCTTTTTCATAAGGGCTTGAGTGTTCAGCGCGCCGTGTGCCGTCTCACGGCCACGCCCACTGTTTCACATGTCTGCTGGTAGCTTACAGATGGGATTGCTGGTCCTAAAAAATAAAAATAAAAAAAATAAATAAAAAAAAAAAAAGGACCTAGCGTTTCGTTTGGGGCTCTAGCAGAGGACAGATGTCAATCGCTGCATCGGAGAGAGGGCTGTTATGTGTTGAAAATGAAGATGATGCTGAGATTCCCACTATAATAGTGGGCGCTCGTGCTGAATCCGATTCATGCTCGACAGCCATGCTTTCCCGGGTGGCTGAGGCATAGTGCAACGCATAAACCGCCTTGCCTGCCCCTTGCCTTTCCCGGATGTGTGTTGGAAGGCTTTTGCATTATGGAACTATTGGTGCCAAAATATGGAACACCAATAGGGCCATAATCTGTATAAAGTTTTCCTCTCTCTCACTACCCTCATCGGTGGGGTGGCAGTGCCACTGGCAGGCCACCTCCGCCCTGCTTAGGGCATGAGGGTAGTTCTCAGCCGAGGTTGAGCTGCGCACAGCGCTGGCCCTTGGCTAGACGATGTCCAGAAACACAATTGACCCGGATTTGGTTCGGGACTGTTCTTCCCCCGGAGGAGGGCCGGGTAAAAAACATTAGTAATTCTGTTCCGCCACTGGGGTTAAAAACAGCCAGTGGTACCCAAATATATATATATATATATATATATATATATATATATATATATATATATATATATATATATATATATATATATATATAAAAAAAAAAAAAGAGAAGAACAGTTCCAATATCTCTGGGTCTCGGGAGTTCAGGAATGGCAGCGTGTGACGCTACAAGCCTCGCCGCCCTCATTCCCCTCCCCACAAGAGGGCGAGAATCGCAGTGTGTGACGCTACAAGCCTCGCCACTCTCATTCCCCTCTTCTCAGCGGTGTGTGGACGACAGTGCGCGACGCTATGCCTCGCCGCTCTTGTTCCCCGCTGAGGAAGGAGGTGAGGCAGACCGTGTGCAAAGCCACAAAGCCTTGCCACGCTCAGCCCCTCCTTCATTTGGAGAGCGCGCTGGGCGGTGTACAACGCTCCCATGCCTTGTCAGCCTCTGGTGCCTCTCCAAATCGCCAGCAGGGGGTGCCGGCTGTGGGAACGCACTCAAGCGGCCTTCCCACACTCGCGCACCCCCTCAGCGGATGCAGGTCGTGTGTCAGACCCAGACCCCTACACGGACCACTCCCATGTCGTCCTGGGGTCCCTGCATTCCGCCTCGCTGCCCTGCTGCGGGTACGTCTGTGGTACCGATGGCCCCGCTTGTTCGGTCTGGGGGCCTGGCTAGCGCTCCCCAGCCCGTCTCGCTGGGTCATCTGTACCATCAGACTCGGCTTGCGATTCAGTTCGCCCGGCGTCCGCCCAAGTTTGGGGGCGTTCACGTCACGTCTATTGCGTGGGTGGATGCCCCCGTGCTTCAGGCGGAGATCGCTGTCCTACTGGCGAAGGATGCGATAAAGCCGGTCCCTCCAGCCGATATGAAGTCCGGGTTCTACAGCCCGTACTTCATTGTACCCAAGAAAGGCGGCGGGTTACGGCCAATCTTGGACCTGCCTTACTTGAACCGTTCCCTCCACAGGATGCCGTTCAGAATGTTAACGCAGAAACGCATCTTCAGGTGCGTCCGTCCCCAGGATTGGTTTGCAGCGATCGACCTGAAGGACGCGTACTTTCATGTCTCGATTCTCCCTCGACACAGGCAGTTTCTACACTTTGCTTTCGACGGACGGGCATGTCAGTACAAAGTCCTGCCCTTCGGGCTGTCCCTGTCGCCCCGTGACTTCACGAAAGTCGCGGAGGCGGCCATTGCTCCCATGAGAGAGCGTGGTGTTCGTCTTCTCAACTATCTCGACGACTGGCTGATTCTTGCCCAGTCGCGGGAACAGTTGTGCGAACACAGGGACATGGTGCTTCGGCACCTCAGCCGGTTGGGTCTTCGGGTCAACGGGGAGAAGAGCAAACTCTGTCCCGTACAGAGGATCTCTTTTCTCGGGATGGAGATCGACTCGGTCGCCATGACAGCGCGCCTCACCGAGGAGCGCGTCCAGTCGGTGTTGAGCTGCTTGAATACGTTCAAACGCAGTACAGCGGTTCCACTGAAATAATTTCAGAGGCTCCTGGGGCATATGGCAGCAGCAGCCGCAGTAACGCCGCTAGGGCTGCTCCATATGAGACCGCTTCAACACTGGCTACACGACCGAGTCCCGAGATGGGCGTGGCACATTTGGTCCCTCCGTGTCCAAGTGACGCCGAGATGCCGCCAAACCTTCAGCCCGTGGTCGGACCCTTCATTTCTACGGGCAGGAGTGCCTCTAGAACAAGTGTCCAGGCATTCTGTTGTCTCCACGGATGCCTCCTCCACGGGCTGGGGTGCCACGTACAACGGGCTTGCAGTATCGGGTCTGTGGACGGGGCCCCAACTGCAATGGCATATCAATTGCCTGGAGTTGCTGGAGGTTCGTCTTGCTCTCAGCCACCTCAAAGGGTCGCTCAAAGACAAGCACGTTCTGATCCGGACGGACAGCACTGCAGCCGTTGCGTACATCATCAATCAGGGTGGTCTACGCTCCCGCCGCATGTCCCAACTCGCCCGCCATCTCCTTCTGTGGAGTCCGAAGCATCTGAGATCCCTTCGTGCCATCCACATTCCGGGCCCGCTCAATCGTGCGGCCGACGAGCTGTCATGGTTGCCCGTGCTGCCCGGGGAGTGGAGACTCCACCCCCAGGTGGTCCAGCTGATTTGGAGTCGCTTGGGGCCGCACAGATCGATCTGTTTGCCGCCCCGACACGACCCACTGCCAGTGGTACTATTCCCTGCCCAGGGGAACCCTCGGCACGGATGCCCTGGCACACAGCTGGCCCCGGGGCCTACGCAAATATGCGTTCCCCCCCCAGTGAGCCTTCTTGCACAGACACGGTGCAAGGTCAGGGAGGACGAGGAGCAGCTCCTCTTGGTAGCTCTGTACTGGCCCAACAGGACTTGGTTCCCGGAACTAGTGCTCCTCGCGACAGCACCTCCTTGGCCCATTCCTCTGAGGAAGGACCTCCTGACTCAGAGACGCGGCACCCTGTGGCACCCGCGTCCGGACCTCTGGAAACTCCATGTCTGGTCCCTGGACGGGATGCGGAGGTTCTAGGTGACCTACCACAAGCGGTAGTTGACACCATCACTTCCGCCAGAGCCCCCTCTACGAGACGGCTATATGCGCTGAAGTGGAACCTGTTCGTCGACTGGTGCTCTTCTCACCGAGAAGACCCCCGAAAGTGTTCGGTCAGATCTGTGCTCTCTTTTCTTCAAGACGGGTTGGAGCGAAAGCTGTCTCCCTCCACCCTCAAGGTGTATGTTGCCGCTATAGCGCAATCATGACCTGGTTAATGGTTAATTCATTAGGCAAGCACGATCTGATCGTCAGGTTCCTGGGGGGGCGAGGAGATTAAATCCGCCTCGTCCTCCCTTTATACCCTCTTGGGACTTGACTCTGGTGCTGACGCACTTCAGAGGGTGCCCTTTGAGCCTTTACAGTCAGCGGAGCTTAAGATCTTGTCTCTAAAGACAATACTCCTGATTGCATTGGCCTCAGTTAAGAGGGTAGGGGACCTGCAGGCATTTTCGGTCGATGAATCGTGCCTGGGATTCGGGCCAGGTGACTCTCAGGTAACCCTGAGACCCCGGCCTGGATATGTGCCAAGGTTCCCACTACTCCCTTCCGGGACCAAGTGGTGAGCCTGCAAGCGCTGCCTTCGGAGGAGGCAGACCCAGCCCTGGCTTTTCTCTGTCCAGTTCGCGCCCTGCGCGTCTATGTTGACAGAACGCAAAGCTTAGGACCTCAGAGCAGCTCTTCATCTGTTACGGAGGACAGCAGAAGGGAAAGGCTGTCTCCAAGCTGAGGATGGCCCACTGGATAGTGGACGCCATCGTCTTGGCTTATGAAGCCCAAGATGTGCCCTGCCCGCTCGGGTTAAGAGCCCACTCCACTAGGGGTGTTGCTTCTTCCTGGGCGCTGGCTCGTGGCGCCTCGCTGACAGATATTTGTAGAGCTGCGGGCTGGGCGACACCTACACGTTCGCTAGGTTTTATAGCCTACGTGTAGAACCGGTGGCTTCTCGTTTGCTCGCTTCACATAGTCAGCAGCTGAAGTGCCCGTTCTAAGTGTCGGCTTGCTGCGCCATTCCCTTCTCCATGGAACGGATACGTGCGCTTATTTTCTCCAGTCGAGTTCCCCAGGATTGGCGAACCCTGTTGAGTCCTCCGCACCCCTCGGCAGTCGGATGTGGCGGAGCGTCTGACGCCAGGTCTGGCACTTGTATGCATTGGTGGAACTTGTGTCGGACTGGGGTCCGTATGTCGTGACCCCTACGGCGGTCCCATACGTGTATTCTTCACGGTACAGCTTCCCACGGTGAGCTCGTGTCTTTCCCTTGGCAGTGTTCCTCTTCCGTCTCAGTTCGGTGTCGTCCCCCGCCTGTATAGGCCGGGGCCACCTCTGGGACTTCCGTATGTTGTGCTGCCCACGGCCAGCCCATACGTGTTCTCTCCACATGGTAACTCCCTCCGGGTATGATGTGGCTCCCGCAGCGTCCTTCGGGCACGCTTCCCAGCGTTATCCAATAAGTCTGCTGAATGGGTCTTGCGGAACAGCAGTATGACTCTCCCTGCGTGAATTTCCCCGCCCGCATCAGAACGGGGTCTGGGGGGCTCTCGCTGGGCGCTGGAAGTGGTAGTAACTGTGGCGTTTTCCATAGGGATCCCAATTCGTCGGTAATACCGACATACGTCGTAGTGACCGACTGAAAGGGAACGTCTCGGTTACGTATGGTAACCCTCGTTCCCTGAAGGAGGGAACGGAGACGTACGTCCCGTCGCCACAGCTCCTTACCATCACTGCATGGCCGAGTCACTAGTTCGGCTCCTCAGTGAAAAACGTCAGTGCGATGCTCTCGCTTCCTGTTTATACCCGCGGTGCGGGGCGGAGCGCGAGATGCAAATCTCGCACGCCAATGGCCCATTGGCCTGTTCTCTAAATCTCGAAGCTGATAGGGGCTCTCTAAAGTGATCCCAATTCGTCGGTAATACCGACGTACGTCTCCGTTCCCTCCTTCAGGGAACGAGGGTTACCATACGTAACCGAGACGTTTCATCAATCATTTTAATAAAAGTTAATATGAGGGCTTCAGTATACACACCAGTATCTGCTTTCGAATAGGGATGCCACAATTCTCAATATAATATTGAACCGTTCCGTACGACATTCACGTTTCAATACGCGCTTGTGAATTGTGCGTTTTTTTCGGTTTTGCATTGAATTAATTATTTTTCTACAAATTCTATTATTTGCCTCCATCCCAATACTGAACAACACGACATACATTCACATCACACGCTAGTGGTAGAGTTATACTCACGGAACACTATAGCCTAGTTATTCACAATCAAGAAAGTTCATTATTTGCATGCGTTTTAAAGCCTTGGCGGCTCGTTCGCGTGCACGGTTTTAACATACGCTTTTCCGAGGGCGCGCACTAAACGCCTGTCAAACACGTGATTACTGAACTAAGTAGTCGTCTTACTGCCTAATACTGTCAAATACACACAAGGTTTACATAAACACAGTCTAAAGTGAAAGTAAAATCTCGTGTGTCTCATCAGATGCACGCAGGTCTTAAATTGACAGCAGCAGCCTCTAGTGAACACGCTGAACCGAACCGGACCGAAAACCGTGTTTAAAAACCGAGGTATGTATTGAACTGTGGACTAACTGTATTGTTGCATCCCTACTTTCTAAACACACCCTTCTCTGTTTCACAGGACTGGATTGCACTTGAGGGACCATGACTTATAGTGACTTTTATTTTGTGACTTATTTTGTGAAGTTATCTCAGCCAGTGCAGAGGCGTCTATTTCGCTCTCATTGTTTCACGTTGCAAAACACAGAATCCGCTGAACAAAGAAGAAAATGGCATTAAAGATTCACAAGGATGTGCTAGTCCTCAATCCAGCTCAGTTCCTCAGTGAGATATCAGAGAGAGGCAGCCTCAGCATTCCACAGGAACACACGCTCTCGAAGCGCTGCAGGCACGCTGCATCTTTGTGTCAATGAGGTGTGAATGTCCATGTGTGTGTGTGTGTGTGTGTGTGTGTGTGCTAGTGGATCTCCAGAGTGTCTTTGCAGGATGCATGTCATGCATGTAGTCCAGCAGAAGCCACAGGCTTACATCCTTTTGCTATTGTTCCTTTATTACTGCGATTGTTACATCCTTATCCTAGTTCTGCTCAGGTCTCTTCCCTGCTGGAAATCCGTTTAACACCTGCAAATGGCCTTATCCTCATTCTTTCATTAAGCCATACACACCAACCAGGCCACTACAATCATCCACTTCTAGAAGCCAGATGTGCTTCTAAAGAGCAGGTCTTTTAGCACAGGCGCTTCCAGGCAAAAAAGGTGGTCTGCATGGGTCCATGGAAATCGCTGTTAAACTGAACTTAATCAATTCAATAAATAAATGTTTGCCAAATGTTATTTTATTACTGTTAAATGTTTGTATTATTATTATTATTATTATTATTATTATTATTATTATTTTTAAGTCTATTTCGAAATGACTATTACATTAGTGGCCAAAAGTGATGTCCAGCCTAGGAAAATTGACGACATCACCATTTATTCAAATATTATTAACATTTGTTAAGGATTTCGTAATCATATTGCATAGTTGTGTTTGGAGTCGGTTGTTTTATTTGTGATAATTCAATGAAACATGCCACATTATGCGGACATCATTTTTGGCCAGGCTGTCATACAAAACAAATTATGAACACGTGCAAAAACGAGAGAACCAATAAAATATTAATAACTATGTTATTTAGTTAGTGTATGGTAAATGGTAAATGGACTGCATTTATATAGCGCTTTCAACAGACCCATGGCCATCCAATGCGCTTCACATCTTGCCTCACATTCACCCATTCACACACCGACAGCCATGCAAGGCGCCATCCAACTCGTCGGAAGCAGCTGGGGTTAGGCGTCTTGCTCATGGACAACCGGGGATTGAACCACCAACCTTCCGGTTTGTAGACAACCTACATGAACCACTGAGCCACTGCCACTAAAATGCTATGCATTTTTTTTTATTGCATAGTAAAATAAAACCTGGAGCACATGTAATGGAGGCCAGCTAGTAGTTGCTGTGCGAGTAAACCTCACTCCTCTGATCTCAAGAGACGCTCTAGCGACTGATGCTAGGGGTTGCAGCCTTTAGCCTCCTTGTTAGAGCGTCCGACTCTCATGTCGATCCGAGTTCGAGTCCTTTTTCGGTTATTTTATGGATTCATTTCTTACAGTGTATCAGGCAGTGACTTCGCAGGCAGTGTTTGAGCACGAAATGAAATGAATGAAATATACTTTATTGTCCCATGAAGGGAAATTTGAGATGGACTTTGTAGCCAGCATTGAGCAGAACCTGATACATTATAACATTTTACACCATAGTTATACATTATAAAAATCATTCATGATTCAACCATAATTCATTCACACAATATATACCATACACATGAAAAATAGCTAGAGCATCACATCCATATTCAACAATCTAATTGATACGGGCACAAAATAATTTTTAAACCTGTTCCGTTTATAACGGAGAACTCTATACCTTCTTCCAGAGGGTGAGAGATCATAACAGGGATGAAGTATATGTGATGGATCACTTAAAATCTTTTTTGCCTCATTTAGAGTGCATTGCTGGGACAGAGACTGAATAATGGGATAGTCTTTCAGTCCGATCACTTTCATCACAGTTCGAACAGTATACATGATCTTTGATTTAGATTTTACAGAGAGATTACCAAACCAAGACGACAAGCCATATCTGATAACACTTTCTAATACGGACTGGTAAAAGAGAAACATGATTTTCTTATCGACACCATAAAGCAGTCCCTCCAGAAAAACGCGATTATGCGATCTCGTGATTTAACGCATAATCAGCCAAAGTCCGCATATTTATGCGGGGGCCGCATTTTTTCAAATACGCCGCACTTTCGCCGCATAAATTGCCTATTTCCGCGTGCAAAATATGCGGGGCTAGCATAATTTCATAATCCCCGCATTTTCATTGCAAAAAAAGTCATATATATATTAGCAGAAAGTTGAAAAATGTTCGTTTACTTCACACAAGAGCCGCCATTTCCACCTATTGCCATGGGAACGTTTTGAAGTGACGTAATTACCCGACGCGAACGTCATCGAAAACCTGCAAACCCCCGTGGAGAAACATAGATATCAGTGAAACCATGATGAAGCGCAAACTCCCATTTGCCAACAAAAATAACAGCAAAAGACCGCGCAAAGCAGTTTCCTGGTGTGTTGACCGATTTCAAAACACAGCATCATGAAGCTTTGAAGCGTTATGAATCAATGAGTCGATTCAGCGGTTCGGATTGCCAAAGTCACGTATTTCAGCAGTTTGACACGCGATCCGAATCATGAATCGACTCGCTGATTCATAGCATCATGATGCTGTGTTTTGAAATCGGTCATCACTATATAAGTCGTTATTTAGAGACGAACGGAGGTCTTACGGGTGTCCAACGACATGAGGGGACGTCATTAATGACAGAATTAAAATTTTTGGATGAACTAACCCTTTAAGAGATTGCACTTTGTGCATTGGAAGCACTCAAATGTCTGTTTTGTAAAGCTACCTCTGTAAAACAGGAAGTTATTTATTCATTTTTCAGAAGTTGTAGCATATTCCTTTTGTAAAGCTACAGAACTTGTTTGACTCAATGTTTTGTAAATTTGAGCCGTGTGTTTATTAAGGTCTTCAATAAAACAAGATGGGAACTTAAATATTCCCAGCACTTTCTGTGATTCTTCTCTTTTTTTTCTCTTTTTCTCTTTTTCATCAAACCGCAGTTTTTGCAAGTTCCCGCAATTTCATCGCATTTTTTAAGAAAACATGCCGCATAATCAAGGATTTTTGCCCGCAACACAAAAAAAGGCAGCATTTTTCTGGAAGGACTGATAAAGACGCAGTCTTCGTAAAAAATACAATCTTTGGTGAAGTCTTTTACACACCCAGTCAACATGTGTGTCCCACATAAGAGATTTGTCTATTTACACACTGAAATACTTATAAGATTGCACTTGATTAATTTCATGATAATGAACAGATACAGGCATATATTCCCCGATTCCCTTAGGATCATTTCCTCTGTTTTCTTAGTGTTAATTTGTAAATAATTTGCGTCAGACCAATCAACAAAATAATTAATCTCAGAATAATAGGTAGAACAAGAGTCTTGTTTTTTCAACAGGCTTAAAATGACTGTGTCATCCGAGTACTTTAGAATATAGTTCTGTGGGTGCTTACTTGAGCACTTATTAGTGTATAATGTAAAAAGAACTGGTGAACTAACACAGCCCTGAGGAACACCAGTGCTACTGTATTTTACTTGTGATAAACTTGTATTTACTTTTACTCTCTGAGTTCTATTTGTTAAAAAGGAGTGATACCACTGTATAATCGTGGGATTTACATCTAACTGCTTTAACTTTTTAATTAAAACATGTGGTTGTATAGTATTAAAAGCTGAACTAAAATCAATAAAAAGCGCTCGTGCATAAGCATCTGAATCCTCTAGGTGATTTAAAACCAAATGCATCAAACTATTGATAGCATTACCTGTTCCTTTTCCTTTCTTATAAGCAAATTGAAGTGAATCTAGGTGACTGTGAACATTTTCTCTTAACATTGACACCATACATTTCTCAAGACATTTCATCACCACTGACGTAAGGGCAATTGGTCTAAAATCATTGTCCTCGACAGGACGGGCTATTTTTGGCACAGGAATTATAATGGACTTTTTCCAGATTACCGGGACTACCCCGGAATCATCGATCTTTGAAATATCGGGCACCATACCGGAGATAATTCCTCTGCACAGACTTTTAATAAAAAGGACGAAATGCCGCCAGGTCCAACGGATTTCTTTGGGCACATTTGTTTAAAGGGGTGGTAAACCACGATTTCACTTTTCTAACTTTAGCTAGTGTGTAATGTTGCTGTTTGAGCATAAACAACATCTGCAAAGTTACAACGTTCAAAGTTTAAAGCAAAGGGAGATATTTGCTTTTAAAGAAATCAATTTCTAAGGACTACAGCAAACGGCCGCTAGGGACTACAGACATTCCTCCAGGGTTGCTGACATCACCAGTCAATATTTACATAAACCCCTCCTCCGAGAATATTAAATAATGGGGGGCGTGGCCTTTTTGTATCGCCGCGGGGAATAGTTGTTGTGGTAGGCTAGTTAGTAGGCTGGAGTGTTGTTGCCAATGCCGACAAAACACTGTTATTTTCATCCGGATTGCAGGTCCACTTTGTTCAGCCTTCCTTGGGACGGGGGTGCATTGCAGTGCGTTTAACAACATGTTATAGGCATGTGTGTATGAGACAGAGGGAAACACGATCGCATTTGCAGCGGATATATGCTGCCCATCATAAATCAAAGCACGAGACAGACAGGGGTCGGAGGAGAAGACGTGACATAATGGACAATATCCATTTCAGCTCCGCGAGACAGGCGGGTGTGTGCGGCTCCCACTGCACATTTCACGGAGGAAAGATTCCACAATCTTCACAAGTTCAATGCAGGATTCGCACAACGGCTTGTCCTGAAAGATGGATTTAAAAACAGAAGCTGTTTATGGGCCACAACCTGTAAGTATGATTTATTTTTCACCGATGTGTTTTCCTGTAATAGTTCGTTGTTAATTGTACGTTGTAGCAAGGAAGTAAACATGACAACGCTCATTTGGCTCTGCAAATCAGTTTGTTAAATGCTCATTCATACTTAACGTTATCCGACAAACACCTAACGTTACAAACTCTTTTTAAATCTCAACAGCGAACTTGGTATTAGTGTAAATTATACTTTGATTAGAGCTTTTATGTATTGTTTATCTACAGGCATGCTAAACATGGTTCTGTGTTTGATTTGGATACTATAGTAAAGCCAATGTTTAGTGTTCGTTCTTGCGACAGATATTTGGCAAATCGTTCTAAAAATACAAAAGTAACAGTGCCATTCAGTAGCGATCACTATAGATCTGCAGTCTTTACTCTTGAGGACTGAACAGGTTCTGCTCGATCATCTTCACCAAAATTGTCTGGGTCTGATTCGGGCTCAAATTGGTATGGTTTTATTGACGCCATTGTACTACCCAAAGCACAGTCTACCGACAAACGTGCACTAGGCGGTTAGCGAATCACAACACACTGGGCCAGCTTACCTATCTGAGCCCATTGCATATTTTTGAGGGACTGGCTTCATACAACCCGGAAATCATCAGACCGTTTTTATAAGGAGGGACAGAGCAGTGTAGAATAAAGGTAAAATATATGAAAAATAATGAATTTTTTTAAAAACGAAGCATGGACACATGTTACAGTGCACCCCACAAACACAATCAAGCCTTCGAAAGAATGTGTTTTACCACCCCTTTAAATAGCGATTTAACATAACCACCATCAATCAACAACCTGTTATCCCCTAAATCAGTGGTCGATATAGAACTCAATTCCTTACTACATTCTTGATCGTAATTTTGAGTATCAAATCTTAAGAAGAAACCGTACAAATCATCTGCTTTTTGTGTCATCACTCGAGAGGAACATTTTCCGCGCCGGATGCATATTGGTTATGTTTTTTATCGAATTCCACATCCTTTTAGTATTAGGTTGATTGAAATTATCTTCTAGAATATTTTTTTGTTTTTTCCTAGCGGCTCTTAGTAACTGATTCAGTTCTTTCTACACAGATTTTAATTCAGCACGATCACCATTTCTAAACGCAGCTTTTTTTCCTATTAATACAATGCTTTATCTCTTTAGTAATATAAACTTTATTATTTGGATAGATGACAACTTGCTTTTTAGTAACTACATTGTCCGTACAAAAGTTGACATAATTGGTTATTACTTCAGTTGTTTCATCAAGGTCAATGCTATTAAAAACATCCCAATCAGTGCATAGAAAACAACCCTTCAGGGATTCAATATTATTTTCAGACCATACAAGAACCTCTTTGGTGATTGGTTTCGAACTTTTTAAAACTGTCCTATATGTAGGAATTAAATACACTGTATTGTGGTCAGAGGTCGCTAATGGGTGCCTTGGTTTAGCAGTATAAGCCCTTTTAACATTCCCATAACATTTATCGAGGATTTTGTTACCTCTTGTGCCACACTTAACATATTGTTCAAATCCAGGTAGTGACAGTTCCAATTTACAATGGTTAAAGTCACCTAATATGAACACAGGTGCATTGGGTGAGCGTAAAAGTTGTTGTTGATCACAATCATTAACATGCTCCACTGCTCTTACTGCAT
Organism: Romanogobio albipinnatus; assembly: GCA_023566225.1. Classification (NCBI taxonomy): domain Eukaryota; kingdom Metazoa; phylum Chordata; class Actinopteri; order Cypriniformes; family Gobionidae; genus Romanogobio; species Romanogobio albipinnatus. Next base: position 10,786,244 of record CM042239.1, on the reverse strand, counting down.
TGCCAGAGGGTGGAACATAAACCCCACATAGGATGATATTACCGAACTCTCTGGGTAGATAGAACGGCCTTAAGCAAACGGCCTTAAACAAAGCAGTTCAATATCGGCGCTACATGTTATGGATCTTACAGTGAACTGGGTGCACCAGTTATCATTCACAAACACACATACACCCCCACCACGGTTCTTGCCCGATGCTGCCGAGCGATCAGCCCGAACCAGGGAGAAGCCATCCAGTTCAAACTGCGAGCTGGCCATAACAGGATGCAGCCATGTTTCTGAGAGCACAATCAGACCTGCTTCTCTGTACTCAAAGCAGACTTTGGATTTGAACCGCAGTTCCTCAATTTTGTTCTGTAAGGATCTTACGTTGCTCAGAATTATACCAGGCAAAGGAGGTCTATTTCCACGACGCCGAAGACGCAATCGGATGCCGCCTCTTTGTCCTCTTCTCCTCTGCCGTCGTTTGGCCGACGATCTTCTCACGTCAGGTGGTAAACCAAGCAGGTCCGATGCCATAGACAGTACAGAGGCCCGAAGCAGCAGGAGAGCGTTCCTGGTGTAGGTGATTGGCGTCCCGCCATCACATGGCGTGGTCGGAAAAGTGTGGCAGATGATGGTTGCCAAGACCAGATCCAAATGAGCAATAGTCTTTGATCTACCTTGCGTTTCACCATTTCCAGGAGCTTAGAACTTTAAAAAGTAGAAACGTGCTTAAAAGTCCACTCAACCACACAACCACATACAATTAAATCAGTATCAGGAAAGTCAAAGCACACGCCACAGAGTCCGAGTCGCCAGCAGAGCAGCGCCACCGGAAGTATGGAAGAGGATTAAAGTTGCCCAGAGGATTAAAGTAGAAGTCGAAGATACACTATATTGCCAAAAGTATTGGGATGCCCCTCCAAATCATTGAGTTCAGGTGTTCAATCACTTCCATGTCCACAGGTGTATAAATCAAGCACTAGGCATGCAGACGCTTCTACAAACATTAGTGAAATAATCGCTCTCAGGAGCTCAGTGAACTCAAGCGTGGTACCGTGATCGGTTGTCCCCTGTGCAATAAGTCCATTCATGAGATTTCCTCACTACTAAATATTCCACGCTTAACTGTTAGTGGTGTTATAACAAAGTGGAAGTGATTGGGAACAACAGCAACTCAGCCACAAAGTGGTAGGCCACGTAAAATCACTTTTGCCAGATGGCATCAGAGTCTTCCGAGTGTGGCAGAAACGGCTTCTGTCAGTGCTATATCTGGAGAAAAGCAAACACGGCACACACACCTACTGGTGGCGATTGGTCGGGATCAATGAGAATATGGATGCTGCCATATCTGTATGAATTTTGTTTTTATTTGAAATACATTGATAACAGAAAAAAGATGTTATGCATTTGCACTTTTGTTATACTTGTCGAGGTCACTGTATGTTCAACAAACACACGCCTGGCACTCTTACTGTGTGAAGATTTAGTGGTAAAGTAAATTACAGCGAGCGTCCTCGTTTTTTGATCTATAACCTAACGTTTCCATCAGCATCTCCCGTCTCCTCTCTTTGATCACCCATATCGTCTGTCTCAACCGAGCTCTGTTTAGCCCTCACACTTAAACCAGTGTTCTTTTGATTGACAGCTCAACAGATGGGCCCTGTATTATCCCATTAAGTAGATACTGAAACAGCTGGTGTCATCTCTTTAAAGCACAAAAACACACACGCAGCTGGACACTGGGAGAGGACGGCGCTCTATGATCCACTTATGCAGTTTGTCATCAGGCTGCAAAGGCGGACGTGTCTCTTCTTCCCACCCCACGGGTGAGTGCCGGATTGAGCGATGTACTGCTCACGGAGCTGTAATACATCGCACAATGACTCTCATCAGTTCATTTACTGGCTGAGCAGAGACTGAGATGTTATATTATGTAGCTGTCCTGCTATCTGCCAGCTAATAACTAGCTGCAGGCTAGACAGACTGGCCTCACAAAAATAAAATTGCACACTTGCTTATGGTCGGATTCAATGATGACTTCTCTTTTAAACGTATTACCGGGTCCAATTCAAGACATGCAAATTTGATTACATGTGGAGCATGTGCATCGATATAGATTCCCATAAGTTTAGCATTGGTTATGCCAACACTTAGCATAGTTGTTCTTACTGGTTTTGGGTTTTGATTCCACTTAGGAGCCAGGATGGAGAAATCGCTCAACCTGGACAAAAGCGTAATGGACTGATGGTTGCTCATTTGAGTCTTGTAAGGAACACGGCATGAACTATTGCCACTGTGCCCTTGAGCGAAGCACTTAACCCCGGAATGTTCCGCATGAATTGTTCCTGCAATAAGGGTGTGCTGTGAGAGGCTTTGGATATAAGCATCTGCTAAATCAGGGGCTTTTCAAACTTTTCAATGTCAACGACCCCTTTCGTAAAATTCAAAGCCAGGTATTTTATATACATACAAGGGCTGTAACGATTTGACCGAAAATAAAAATCTCGATTAATTGAACACTTTACCTCGATTACGATTAATGAACGATTATTTTGCTCACTTTTTTTTGCTTTCCTTTTTTTGCCCTCGTTTGTACTGTAAATATTTTCTACTATTAAAGGTGGGATATTTTATTCTAATGAAAACTTGCTGCTCGCATCAAGTTTAAGGCACTGACGCTTGCATACAGAGCCACCACGCACTCAGCTCCTGCATACATTGACTCCATTCTACAAATCCACACCCCCACCAGAAGCCTTCGCTCAGCAAAGGAACGACGGCTTGTGGTACCATAACAGAGAGGGAAAAAATCCCTTTCCAGAACATTTTCATTTTCATTTTCAGCAAGGCTGGTCCTGGAACACCTAAAAGACTCTATACCATCCACATTGGACTCACACCAGTTTGCCTATCGCAGCAATAGGAGCACAGAGGATGCAGTTTCCATGGCACTGCACTCTGTGCTCACCCATCTGGACAGTAAAAACACCTATGCACGCATGCTGTTTGTTGACTTCAGCTCAGCATTCAACACTGTCATCCCATCCAAGTTAATTGCCAAACTTGGAGACCTGGGCATCAACACTTCAATGTGTAACTGGATTTTGGACTTCCTAACTGACAGACCACAGAATGTTCGATCAGGATCCACCTGCTCCACGTCCATCACACTCAACACTGGTGTACCACAGGGCTGTGTGCTAAGTCCGTTTCTCTACTCCCTCTTCACCTCCGACTGCAAGCCTGTGTATGGAACTAATTCCATCGTCAAGTTTGCGGACGACACTACGGTGATTGGTCTCATCAGCAACAACGATGAGACTGCCTACAGGGAGGAGATCCAGCACCTGGCCACATGGTGCACTGATAATAACCTGCTCCTCAACACCACCAAAACGAAGGAGCTCATCGTGGACTTCAGGAAGGAGTCAAGAGGCACACACGACACCATCCACATCAATGGAATGGCTGTTGAGCGTGTCTCCAGTTTCAAGTTCCTGGGGATCCACATCTCGGCGGACATGTCGTGGACGACCAACACCTCCAGCCTGGTCAGGAAGGCTCACCAGCGCCTCTTCTTCCTGAGGACACTGAGGAAGAATCAGCTCTCCTCGGCTATCCTGGTGAACTTCTACCGCTGCGCAATAGAAAGCATCCTGACCAACTGTGTGGCAGTATGGTATGGGAGCTGCTCTGTTGCGGAGCGCAAGGCACTGCAGCGGGTGGTGAAAACTGCCCAGCGCATCACAGGGACTCCACTGCCTGCCATCGAGCACATCCAGAGGAAACGCTGTCTGCACCGAGCTCGCAGCATCCTCAAGGACTCCTCTCACCCAGCCCACAGACTGTTTTCTCTCCTGCCCTCCGGCAGGCGTTTCAGGATCCTCCGGACCAGGACCAGCAGACTAAAGAACAGTTTTTTCCCCAGAGCTGTCTCTTTACTGAACTCAAACCCCCGTTGATCCACTTCCCTCATAAACTGCAAACTCTCCTACCTCACACCTACATTCACTTTGTTATTTGCACTACCGACTGTTTATTACAGTAACAACTGTTTACTTATGCATTTTGCACCACCATATCTTAACTGGAATATGCTCATTTGCACTGCCGACTGTATTTATAGTAACCATGTTTACATTTGCATTTTGCACCGTACTTCTAACTGTAATATGCAACCACTTTCCACTGCACTTTTACACTTTCTTTCGGATAGCTCTGTCCATAATTTATTGCACTACCTTAATCCACTGCTATATTCCTCATATTAGCCTAACATATTATTGTATACCTCTATCTGTAAAATTCTGTTCAAAGTAATAGCCATCTGTATATTATATTCATAGTACATATTCACCTGTACATTCTGTTTACATTCTGTTTATAGTAATAGCCATCTGTATATTTATATTTATTCACTGTATATATTCATCTGTAAATTCAGTTCTGTTTATAGTAATAACCATCTCTCTACTTATACATATTTATATATATTCAGTACATTTTTATGCCCAGCACTTACGCAACCATTGTATATATCCTGCACTTGCTGCTATTGCACTTCTGGTTAGACCTAAACTGCATTTCGTTGCCTTGTACTTGTACTTGTGTAATGACAATAAAGTTGAATCTAATCTAATCATTCAACGTTCCCAGCTGGTGGAACGATCTTCCCAACGCCACCCGAAACACAGAATCATTGACATCATTCAAAAGTCAACTTAAAACTCAGCTCTTCCGTGAGCACTTAACCTCATAAAAAAAAAAAAAAACTTTCCTTTCCTCTTTCTCTTCCTTCTTCCCTCCATACTCTAGCCTGTGCTACACTGAGCAATGTACACGGTCTCAGTATTTCAGGCACTTGTTGCGCTTCTCGACTCTTCATGACCAATCGCTTCATGTACCCCCAAGTTGTAAGTCGCTTTGGATAAAAGCGTCTGCTAAATGCATAAATGTAAAATGTAAATGTAAAAGTGCATTTCTTTGTGATTTTAAAATACTTTAAAATAAGCTACTTTAGTGATAAATCACAGGACAGCGTTGACAATGAGTTTCTGCGCTCCTCTCTGCGCACAATCTTCACGTGATGTGCGGACGATCTATCAGATGCCTGCAGAATTGCTAAAATAGCGGGTCCAGAAAAAAAAAAACTTGCAATTTAACGGTTAAAAAATGCAAGCTACTGTCTGTGAGTGTTCGTGTGTCACAATATATTAGGCATTATTCAACATAATACACATCTGACGGTCTAAAAACGCTTCAATGTTCAAACTGGCAGGCCTTAAAACACATACAAGTGACAAAGCTTTGTGAGGACGCAAGTGATCTGGCGTGCGTTGTCAGAGACACGACACGGCTCGGCTCTCTGTGTCACAGAAAAAAGCTCATGAGCACTGAACAGAGAAGTTCCCTTTCGAAAGGGAACTCGCGCTGCGTCAGCTGACGCTACGGGGAACGCCTCCAGCGTGACAGGTGCCTGAAATCACAATCAAAAAACGTCAATCCTATTGACCGGCGACAGCCTATGATGTCATCAAGGTGCGACCAGGAAGTATATAAGGGCGCCTTGCCAACATGACAGCATCTTTTCGTCTTCAGGGACTGTTTTGCCTGTATCGAGTAAAGCGGCATCAGAAGCAATGAAGAAGTGTGCCCAGAAGCAACGCCACTTCCGCAGATGTGTGGAGCCGTGTACCAGGTATCTTACGCCTGAAGATACACACACACTCTGTGTGTACTGTCTGGGTGAGGAGCATGCACGGGAAGTTCTCGAGGGAGCTTCCTGTGCAAACTGTGAGCGTTTTCCCATGAGAACGCTCCGCTCTCGTCTGGCCCTCTTCTCGAGGGGAGAGGGTTCAGCATCTGGGGACGGCTCCGCTCAAGCTGAGGCTGAGCGGTGTCTTAAGTCCTGGGGTACCCAGATGGATCTGGCTCGTCGCCTGGAGACTGATGTGGTGCTCGCGGATGACGATACAGATCGCGAGGGGCAGACCTCGGAGGAGGAGCGAGATCTGGGCTCCTCCTCCTCGTCTGCTGCTCTTCCAACTGAGCAAAGGATGGTCGAAGAGGCTGATGAGTCAGCTGAGGCTGAAGCCGCTCAGCCATCCTGTCCCATGTACGGGGAGCTGTTGGAGGTCATGGAACGTGCTGCGGGTAGACTGCAGCTGCCTTGGCAGCGCGTGAGGAGAGAGGCCGTTCGTCCAAATCGGCTGGACGACCGGTTTCTCTCTGCTCATGACCGCCCAGCTCCCGGGAGTCTTCCATTTCTTCCGGATCTCCACCAGCAGATCTCAAAGGGATGGAAGAAGCCTTATTCAGCCCGCATCCATCGACATCAGCGAGCTAACTTCGCTGATGTCGAGGGATTATGTTGATGGTGGCTACAGAGAGACACCTGTGGTTGAACCTGGCGGACATCGGGGAGAAAGAGAAGTCCTTTCTCCTTGATGCCCCGGTTTCGCCCTCTGAACTTTTTGGCACCTCCGTTGAGGCGGTGGTGGGAAAGTTCGGGGAGGACGTGCATTCCGCTGAGGTCCGGGACCGCGCCCAGGCAGTCGGGTGTCCCTGGCCCGTCCCGGTCTGAGGATTGGAGGTGGGACCAGCGATTCAGCGTCGCCTCTCGAGCGCCCCCTCCACGGAGGACTGGGGCGCAGGGAAGGCGGGACACCCGCAACAAAAAGAGGAAGTAAGCCGGGGCTGGTAACCGGAACCAGCGTAGGCAGCGGACTCCGCCTGCTAGGACGCGCAGATGAGCGCTGCCCTTTCCCTTTCCTCCTGTGTTTTCCCCTGGGCGCTTTACATCAGGCCGGTGGGCCTATGATGAGCAGAAAATGTAAGATTCTGACAGCCCGCCTGGTTTGTTTAGTGAAAGCGCCCCCCTCAGGATGGTGTTCGTATACTAGCTTGATGGCTGGGTTTGAAACGCCGCGAGGAGCGAGTGGTGAGTCCCCCTCGAGAAGGGTGAAACATTTTTACAATATTTTTCAGGACCCCTTTATTTTCGCTCTCCTGAGAGGCTTTTTGGGGAATTTTGGAACATCGCTGGACTTCGCAGGGCCTGCAGCTCCCCGTGAGTAAGCTAAGAACGACAACAAAACATTATATGTTTGAGTATGAATGCCTCACTTTAGCTAGTAGAGATTTGCCGCCTCTCCGTGTTATCTCTCCCACTAATGGGGGTAGCTGAATTTGCGCTCTTGCCCGTGGGCTTGTGGTGTCGGGGGCGAGCTGTGTGTTCCTAGCTTAAAGTGTGAAGTAGCTGACGACCGGGTATGCATTTATGCACGAGCTGTAGTGAGATCTGCGCCCAGCTCTGCAGGGCTTTGGGAAGGGGTTTTTCGTGGCCTCATTGTGTTTATAAGGGGTGATAATATTTTTTTCCCGAGCCCTGAGTAGATCTAGTGCAGACTTAGCGTCGCACCACTTGGCCTAGGCTCCGTTAAGGATGGGGGGCGTTCCCTTTTAAAAAAGGTTTGTTCGCCCCTGGCCTGTCTTTTAAGTATAAAAACAGGGCTTTGTTTCTGCATCCTTGATTCAGCCTCCTCTTATTACAGAGCTGTTCGGCCAAGGCCCGTCCCCTTCTCTGCGTTTTGGGGTAATTTAGTAATGCAGTCTAGGTGTTGCAGCAGGGATAGCGACTTTGCCAGCGGCCGTGGGGCGGGCTTAAGCGTCTTTCGCTTGTGTGCGATTAGACTTTATTTTGCTGTACCCGCCTTTCAGAGCTTGTGTGGCCGCCACCTTCTGGTGGCCCCCAGCCTCATCCTGGGGGATGGCATGGCCGGTGGGTTGCATATTTGTATAATATTTTCACCCTTGCTCTATGTCTTCTGCTCCACCTTCCTTATGGCTCGGGTTGAGCTGAACATCGCAACCTTCTGCATGGCGGTTTTGGTCAGATGCTCCCCTGAGGCCCGAGCATTGCCAATGGCTGACGCCCTCGCATGAACGGCAGGCCACTGTATGGGAAAGTGAGGTGGCCGCCCCGAAGCGGGTGACGTAAGTTGTACTCCCCTCGCTTTAGAGGGTTTGTTAAGCATTTGTTAGCTGAGTGCACTGCTGTTGGCAATGTGATTAGGTTCATGTCTGTAGGCACTGCCCGTGAGACTGCGCCATCATGGAGGCCATCTAGCCTCAGCTGGTTGTGAGTAGCCAGCTTGGGCAGTCTGGGCAGCAGACTCCAGGTCAGAGGAGTCTCTACGTCACGGCCCGTGAGTGGGCCCCAGGGTTTTTCCATCGACGTTGCTCCAGCAGAACCTCGTCAACTAGTAGGCCCTCTTTGGCCTCCTTGGGGATGAGTCCCCAGGTGATAACTGGATGTCCAGTTTTTCATCAGCAGCAGACTGCTACCGTCAGCCCAGGTGCAGCAGCCAGCCTTCCTCTAACCGCGGCAGGGTTCATAGAATCTGCAGACCTCCTATTTGGAGGTAGGCCCTGCCAGGCCTCCCTGAGGGGTAGGCTCCTGGTTTTTGGGTTACCTTGGCTCAGGTGGTAGGCCTCCATGAGAGCCTGCTATGAGTAGCAGGCCTTGCCCGGTCTCCCCCGAGGGGGTATTTATGGGCATTAGTCCCTCGACGGCTGGCACAAGCTGCTAGTAGGTGGTAGGCATTACCAGGCCTCCCTAAGGGCCTGCTGTGGGGTAAGCAGGCTCACTTGACCTCCCCTGAGGGGGCATTCCCGGGCTCCAGTCACTGGATGGCTAGCACGAGTTGCTATTAGGTAGTAGGCCTCACCCGGCCTCCCTGAGGGCGAGTTCCCGGTTCCCAGTCTCTGTGGTGCTGAGCATGGAGTGCTACGAGTCTGCTATCAGGTGGTAGGCGCTGGGCCTCCCTGAGATCGTTCCCCGGTCCCCAGTTTCGGTAACGGATCGTGGCATGGGTTGCTAACAGGTAGCAAGCTGCACGGGGCTTCCCTGTGGGATTCGCTATGGAGTAGTAGGCCTCACGTGGCCTCCTCTGAGGGCATGTTCCTGTTCGCAGTTTCTGGATGAGTCCAGTCACTGAGCGGAAGGCTGTGATGGAGGAATGCCCGACGACTGGCATGTGGTAGGCCTCACTAGGCCTCCCTGACCTAGGCCTCCCTGAGCGAGTCCCTGTTCTTCCCAGCTACCTCGAGGGCTAGCTCGACTGCTATCAGGTGATAGGCCTGTCTGCCCTCCCTGAGGGCGAGCTCCGTTGTTTGGACACGCAAGCAGTCGGCACAGGTTACCAGGTGGAGGCCCCTTCTGGCCTCCCTGGGGAACGAGTTCCCTAGGCGGGAACGCACAACTGGCCTTACGCTGGCCGCTTGCTGTTGCAAGACCTGAAGGCGTGGTCATACCCTAGCATGACGAGAAGACGCTGCTGCTATGCAGTCTTCTGGGGGCCACTTTAATGTTCAAGCTGGCAAGCCTTTAAACTCATTTAATTGACAAACTTCATGAGGATGCAAGTGGAAGTGATCTGGCTTCGGGTCCATTAATAAAAAAATAGTGGCCAAAGTGATGTCTGGATATATTGTTTTTTAATGGCCCTACAAGTTTGATTAAACCATCAAAACAACATTATTTGGCAAAAAGGCAAACTACAGAAACAGGTTGTATTTTACTATGCAAAAACATAGTTATTCATATTTTGTTGGTTCTCTCTTGTTTTTGCACGTGTTCATCATTTTTTTTGTATGAAAAATGATGTCCGCATAATGTGGCATGTTTCAATGAATTATCACAAATAAAACAACCGACTCCAAACACAACTATGCAATATGATTACGAAATCCTTAACAAATGTTAACTATATTTGAATAAATGGTGATGTCGTCAATTTTCCTAGGCTGGACATCACTTTTGACCACTAATGTAATAGTCATTTCGAAATAGATGTAATTTTTAAAAAAAATAAAAACAAAATTTAACAGTAATAAAATAAAATTTGGCAAACATTTATTTATTTAATTTAATTTATATTTATTTAAAAAATATATTTTCTAAATAGTCTTTAGAAAAAAAATATAATACAATTAACAGTAATAAAATACAATTGTTTTACCTGTGCAACATTTTTGTATTTATTTAATTTTACTGAATTTATTTACAGTAAATTGTTAATTTTTAATAAAATAAATAATAAGACATTTAACAGCAATAAAATATAATTTGGTAAATGTGCAAAATGTTTCTATTTATTTAATTTTAATTTTATTTATTTACAATAAGCTGTAATTTTTTTAGAATATTATTATTTCTAAACAGTCTTTAGAAAAACTAATACAATTCAAAGTAATTTAAGTTCAGTTTAACAGCGATTTCCATGGACCCATACAGACCACCTTCTTGCCTGGAAGCGCCTGTGCTAAAAGACGCTACTGACCTGCTCTTTAGAAGCACATCTGGCTTCTAGAAGTGGATGATTGTAGTGGCCTGGTTGGTGTGTATGGCTTAATGAAAGAATGAGGATAAGGCCATTTGCAGGTGTTAAACGGATTTCCAGCAGGGAAGAGACCTGAGCAGAACAAGGATAAGGATGTAACAATCGCAGTAATAAAGGAACAATAGCAAAAGGATGTAAGCCTGTGGCTTCTGCTGTACTACATGCATGACATGCGTCCTGCAAAGACACTCTGGAGATCCACTAGCACACACACACACACACACACACACACACATGGACATTCACACCTCATCGACACAAAGATGCAGCGTGCCTGCAGCGCTTCGAGAGCGTGTGTTCCTGTGTAAAAAGTACTGGCAGCTCATTACTGGGACATTTTACAGACATTTCCGTTAACTCTAAAACACAACACAATGCAGTATAAAATTCAAAATACAGGTAAAATAAAAAAAATACAGAAAATTCCTTCAAATTAATACAGTACAATGAGGGCAACGAGGACATTGAACAAAAATGGATGCACCTCTTGATCACAACATTTATTTCCAACAAGAGGTGCATACATTTTTGGTCAAGATCCTGTACTGACAATACAAGAATCCAACACTTTGTAGAATCTCCTCCAGCACATCCCAAAGACTTTCAATGAATTTAAGGTCTGGAGTCAGAGGAGCCGATTCATGTGTGAAAATGATCCTAAATAGACATTTGCCCATTTAAATCCGAACAACAACTTTTTTTTTTTTTTATGTCCGGGCAGTCGCAGACCAACTGTGACTCTCTCCATTGTGTGTGTGTGTGTGTGTGTGAGAGAGAGAGGTTCAGATGGGGTTTTCTCCCTCATCTGTTTGTGTACATGATTTGTGCCACTATAATGGAGAGAATCACAGTTGGTCTGCGAATTACTTTTGACTAGCTTTTTCCCAGTAGATCAAAGCGCTTATGAAAGTTGTCCTTCTGCGAGAGACTGCAATGTGAATGAGGGACTAGAGAGAGAGAGAGAGAGAGAGAGAGAGAGAGAGAGAGAGAGAGAGAGAGAGAGAGAGAGAGAGAGAGAGAGAGAGAGAGAGAGAGAGAGAGAGAGAGAGAGAGAGAGAGGGATTGTTTTTCTCTCACTTGTTCGCTTTGAGCATTTTTCATGCCATTGCCAAGTTTCCAGCCTCAGTAAGAGCCGTTTAAAATTTTGATTTATTTCTTTATTTTTAATTGAAGTGTTCGAGAGTGTTACATAAATGCTTAATTTGGTCAGAGGATTAACAGGCAGACACTATTTTTTGTATGATTAAAAAGGCCTGCTGTTATAGAAACATTTTATAACCAGGAAATGAAAGGATCATGATGGGGAGTGTAGAAATAAATAGATTACATGGGGAGAGACAGACATGTTGGGGAGGGAGCCAGAAGAGATGGATAATGGAGAACATGGTGATCCAAGGATAACCCTAGTTCAACTTTGCCAATTGAACAAGCTAATTTGTGTATATCTACTCTATGCGTGTATGCATTTTCAGTCATGGCTGGCCAGAAGTTTCTCGCAGTCCAACACTGTAACAGGAAGGTCAAGTCTCATAAACGTACATGCAGAGGGAGTCGACCATCACATTATCACGATTTGGATTAAAGGCTTAGCAGAAGTGCGATTTCTAAACTCCATCTAACGTCCGATAATGTAATTGCCTCTTCCGGTCCACTGAGGAGCAAATCATGTCTTGTTATTGCCTAAAAAAGCAGCCAGCTCAGCTGTGTGTGCATGTGTGGCTCAGGTTTTGCCGACAATGTGGAGACCAAATGTCCTCGTGTGGATAGTAAAACCTGAAATCACTGGGGAGAAACATACTAGATGTCTTAAAGGGATATTTCAAACAAAAATAAAAACTGTCCTCATTAACTCACCTTCATGTCATTCCAAACCTGTATTGAAAAAGACACTTTACAATAAGGTTTTATTTGTAAACATTAGTTAACTAGCCTACATCAGTCAACATGAATTAACATTGAGCAATACACTACAGCATTAATTAATCTTAGTTCATGTTAATTGCAACATTTACTAATACATTATTCAAATTAAAAGTTGTATCTGAAAACATTATTTCATGGACCTGAGCTAACATAAACTACAGTTGCATTTTTATTTACTAAAGTCATGAATAAATACTGTAAGGAATTAATTACTCACTGTATTAACTAACCTTATCTAATGGGACCTTATTGTAAAGTGCTCCATATCTTCTTTTGTGTTTTCCAGGAAAAGAAAGGTCTGGAATGACATGAAAGTTTAAACTGAAGCTCAAACGTGATGCGTAACACGGGAATGAACCTCATTGGTTCTTGAGGAAGCTCAAACGTGATGCGTAACACAAGAATAAACCTCATTGGTTCTCGCTGAAGCTCAAACGTGATGCGTAACACGAGAATGAACCTCATTGGTTCTTGCTGAAGCTCAAACGTGATGTGTAACATGAGAATGAACCTCATTGGTTCTTGAGGAAGCTCAAACGTGATGCGTAACACGAGAAAGAACCTCATTGGTTCTTGCTGAAGCTCAAACGTGATGCTTAACACGAGAATGAACCTCATTGGTTCTTGCTGAAGCTCAAACGTGATGCGTAACACGAGAATGAACCTCATTGGTTCTTGCTGAAGATCAAACGTGATGCTTAACACGAGAATGAACCTCATTGGTTCTTGCTGAAGCTCAAACGTGATGCGTAACATGAGAATGAACCTCATTGGTTCTTGCTGAAGCTCAAACGTGATGCGTAACACGAGAATGAACCTCATTGGTTCTTGCTGAAGCTCAAATGTGATGCGTAACACGAGAATGAACCTCATTGGTTCTTGCTGAAGCTCAAACGTGATGCGTAACAGAATGAACCTCATTGGTTCTTGCTGAAGCTCAAACGTGATGCGTAACACGAGAATGAACACCATTGGTTCTTGAGAAAGCTCAAACGTGATGCGTAACACGAGAATGAACCTCATTGGTTCTTGAGGAAGCTCAAACGTGATGCGTAACACGAGAATGAACCTCATTGGTTCTTGAGGAAGCTCAAACGTGATGCGTAACACGAGAATGAACCTCATTGGTTCTTGAGGAAGCTCAAATGTGATGTGTAACACGAGAATGAACCTCATTGGTTCTTGAGGAAGCTCAAATGTGATGTGTAACACGAGAATGAACCTCATTGGTTCTTGAGGAAGCTCAAATGTGATGTGTAACACGAGAATGAACCTCATTGGTTCTTGCTGAAGCTCAAACGTGATGCGTAACACGAGAATGAACCTCATTGGTTCTTGAGGAAGCTCAAACGTGATGCGTAACACGAGAATGAACCTCATTGGTTCTTGCTGAAGCCCAAACGTGATGCGTAACACGAGAATGAACCTCATTGGTTCTCGCTGAAGCTCAAACGTGATGCGTAACACGAGAATGAACCTCATTGGTTCTTGTTGAAGCTCAAACGTGATGCGTAACACGAGAATGAACCTCATTGGTTCTCGCTGAAGCTCAAACGTGATGCGTAACACGAGAATGAACCTCATTGGTTCTTGAGGAAGCTCAAACGTGATGCATAACACGAGAATGAACCTCATTGGTTCTCGCTGAAGCTCAAACGTGATGCGTAACACGAGAATGAACCTCATTGGTTCTTGAGGAAGCTCAAACGTGATGCGTAACACGAGAATGAACCTCATTGGTTCTCGCTGAAGCTCAAACGTGATGCGTAACACGAGAATGAACCTCATTGGTTCTCGCTGAAGCTCAAACGTGATGCGTAACACGAGAATGAACCTCATTGGTTCTTGAGGAAGCTCAAACGTGATGCGTAACACGAGAATGAACCTCATTGGTTCTCGCTGAAGCTCAAACGTGATGCGTAACACGAGAATGAACCTCATTGGTTCTTGCTGAAGCTCAAACGTGATGCATAACACGAGAATGAACCTCATTGGTTCTTGCTGAAGCTCAAACGTGATGCGTAACACGAGAATGAACCTCATTGGTTCTTGCAGAAGCTCAAACGTGATGCGTAACACGAGAATGAACCTCATTGGTTCTTGCAGAAGCTCAAATGTGATGCATAACACGAGAATGAACCTCATTGGTTCTTGCTGAAGCTCAAACGTGATGCATAACACGAGAATGAACCTCATTGGTTCTTGCTGAAGCTCAAACGTGATGCATAACACGAGAATGAACCTCATTGGTTCTTGCTGAAGCTCAAACGTGATGCGTAACACGAGAATTAACCTCATTGGTTCTTGCTGAAGCTCAAACGTGATGCATAACACGAGAATGAACCTCATTGGTTCTTGCTGAAGCTCAAACGTGATGCGTAACACGAGAATGAACCTCATTGGTTCTTGCAGAAGCTCAAACGTGATGCGTAACACGAGAATGAACCTCATTGGTTCTTGCAGAAGCTCAAATGTGATGCATAACACGAGAATGAACCTCATTGGTTCTTGCTGAAGCTCAAACGTGATGCATAACACGAGAATGAACCTCATTGGTTCTTGCTGAAGCTCAAACGTGATGCATAACACGAGAATGAACCTCATTGGTTCTTGCTGAAGCTCAAACGTGATGCGTAACACGAGAATTAACCTCATTGGTTCTTGCTGAAGCTCAAACGTGATGCATAACACGAGAATGAACCTCATTGGTTCTTGCTGAAGCTCAAACGTGATGCGTAACACGAGAATGAACCTCATTGGTTCTTGCAGAAGCTCAAACGTGATGCGTAACACGAGAATGAACCTCATTGGTTCTTGCAGAAGCTCAAACGTGATGCGTAACACGAGAATGAACCTCATTGGTTCTTGCAGAAGCTCAAACGTGATGCATAACACGAGAATGAACCTCATTGGTTCTTGCTGAAGCTCAAACGTGATGCATAACACGAGAATGAACCTCATTGGTTCTTGCTGAAGCTCAAACGTGATGCGTAACACGAGAATGAACCTCATTGGTTCTTGCTGAAGCTCAAACGTGATGCGTAACACGAGAATGAACCTCATTGGTTCTTGCAGAAGCTCAAACGTGATGCATAATGTAGCCAGGTTTAATAATGAGAAACCCTATTTAGCTGTCTAACCCAGTCACGGAAGGGTTAACTTTAATTTTGTATTTTTGATGGACTTGTAAGTGAGCCAATGGGTGAATTCTATGAGGTACTGAGCTGACCAATCAGCTGCCAGCTAGGCTCCGTAACAGTTACGCCTCTAGCTTTGCGTCACTGCACGTTCTTTTGGCGCTTGCACTTGAGCATAGGAGGCTGCGTTATCTGCTTGGTAAGATGGACAAAACAATATGAAGTGAATTAAACAAGTTCTGTAATCATTATGGATTATACTGACTATACTTTATTGTAATGTAGAGTGTAAACGAAAGCTGTGCCTGAATCCACTGTTGTCACGGAGCTAAAGGCAGTGAATTCCATTAACATGGTGAGTTGTTTATCTAGGCATCTGAGTTCGCTAATATTCATGCTAACAGGCCAGGCTTTTGCTGCCCATTTTTGTATTTAACCTAGTCTGCTGAGTTTGAGTTCGCTAGCATCTATGTTAATCTGTGTTTATGGGTGAATCAATACAAAGATGCTCCTTGTGTAAAGGTAAAGGTGTAAAGCCTGCTGTGTGCATATGTTAATAAGGTAATTAGCCACAATAGGCTAGCGACATACTGGTTAATGTCTTTGAAACCAAGTTATTTAGTTTGTGGGTTATAAAAAAAAAAAGAAATGTTAACTTTTCATACTGTTGCTGAATAGTTAGGTTGTTAAATAATGATGTTAAAAATTGTGGATTTAATTGTGGTCACTGAAGCTTGAAGAGGTGTAATTTTTAGTGCATTCTTTCCACTGTTACCGGTGCAGAGGGGGATAAATAAGCACACTAACGTCTTAATGCCTCTAATTTTAAAGTGATACAATTTGATTGTTTACATGCAATCCATGCAGTTTTATTTTTCATACTGTTAATGTTAATGTAAGGTTTTATAAAACTTGAATTTGAAATGTATCTTTATGAAGGATGCAATTTATGTAAATTTACTTTTGATACTAGAGAGAGATTCATATAGTTTTGATACCTGAGAAGAAACATAAGAGCTGTTGTACAACGAGAGAAAGATTTTTATATTGCATTATAGGTGTACTGAAATATTATCTCATTTTATTTTGTAAAAGCCTGTAGCAGTCCATTTATTCACTGAATGGTAATTGAAATAAATGATTTGGCCTTATTTATAGGTCAGGTTTTGGTAAAGAGTTGGAAACATCGTGCAGAGATCCTTTCCATGGAGTGATACAGATCCACACGTTTCAGACGTTCTCCCAGAGTTTCATAGATTCCCAGTCCGGGTGGCTGGGTGGCGAGCCAACCGTGTTTGTGACTCTGACTTCAGACGGATTGCCCGGATCATCCTCTCCATCTTTGTCGTGGTAGGACAAACACTAACTCAAACTGAAAAAAGGGTCCCAACGGTGAAACTGAACTCTTGTCAATCAAGGCAAGTCTAAACAAGGACGAACTGAGCTCAAAGAATCTGAAAAGATAGGGTTTTGTTTTGTTTTGTTTACGTGCGCACTTTATTATTTTAGTTTGTTATTTTTCATAAATGTGTTTTTTGTATGTATGTTGCACCCTGTGAATTTAATACAGGTTGTCTAAACTGTCATTCTGGTGTGGTATTTTTTTATTGATATTCAATTCTCAGGCTCTTAACGATTTAGCGTTTTCTGATTCTGGTCCAAATCGTATTCTACAACTACTTTAGACTATTAAACCATGTACATTATTACTACCTCGTAATAAGGGTTACATTATTGGCGAGCCAGCCAGGAGTCAGAGACATTGAATATCAATATTGAAAGAATATGCTAAATGGATTTCATACAGAAGTCAGGTGTTAAAATTCCAAATGCAGTGATCGTTAGTGGGGTAACCCAGGTATCAGATCAGGATGAGCAAGTCGTTGACTTCCTTAGGGAGTATGGTTCCATCGAAAGAGCTTTTCTCGTTGATGATTCTAAATCAGAATTTTACCAAAACCTGATCATTGAGTTTTCGAGCGGTTCAGCTTTAGTGAACTTAGAGCCACTTTTGCCATACACACACACAGTGCAGGGTGATCCATGTGCTAAATATGTTGTAAAAGCATTAAGCAGTGTGTACACTACGCAGATTGGCAGTAATGCCACAAAAACGTATCTAGCTGAGTTAAAGGGCTTAGCCAAGCTAAGTGGCAAAGACTATGGGGAGGTGTTGAAAGAGATGATGTCTCAGATTGGTGAAGATATTGAAGCTATGAAACCCGTAGGTATAGAAGTCTCCCCTTCACATGTTGAGACCCCAGTTGTGACACTTCAACCCCCTACCCCTGAAGATCAACAGCCCCTAGTCTCACTCTTGAATGCCCCACGGGAAGGAAATTGCTTAAATGCCACTGATTCAGTCCTGTTCACTAATGGAGGGAAAACTCCGTCCCTTTCAGTGAGTGACATAAACCCAGCAGAGATACAGAAGGTGGTGGTTGAGCATATTGTGAGGAGTGAAGGTGTTAGTCCACACTTGCAATCTCCAGTAAGGCTTCGTTCCTTTTCTGGAAAGATTCCCAGACCCAGTAACGAAGCTGACTACGACACTTGGCGCTCACACATCGAACTGCTTTTAAATGATCCCAGCATGTCCCATCTTCAGATTTCAAGAAGAATTCTTGAATGTCTACTTTCACCTGCAGCCGATGTGGTCAAAGGGCTACGGCCTGGATCACCCCCCGTTGCTTACTTGCAGCTCTTGGACTCAGCCTTTGGTACTGTTGAGGATGGGGAAGAACTTTTTGCACAGTTTATGAACACTCTCCAAGATCCGGGTGAGAAACCCTCCACTTATCTTCATCGATTGCAATTAGCATTGAACCTAGCTGTGAGAAGGGGTGGGACTGCACCGGCCGATGTAGATAAACACCTACTCAAACAGTTCTGTAGAGGATGCTGGGACAATGCTCTACTTTCTTGCCTGCAACTTGAGCAGAAGAAAAGCAAGCCTCCTTCATTTGCTGACCTCTTGCTGCTACTAAGAACAGAAGAAGACAGACAGTTAGCAAAAGCTAGTCGCATGAAAAAACACATTGGCACCACCAGGCAACGTGGCCAGCTTCAGCTCCAAAGTGCGTGGGCCTGTGCAGAGTCAAGAGAGAAGTCAGAGGTCAGTCTCAGTGTTATTGAGGATCTTGGGAGGCAAGTAGCCAGTTTACAAAGCCAATTAACCTATTTGATGGCACAGAAAAAGACAAAGGGGGCTGATAACAAGGGAGCAGCAGGGAAAAGTCCAGGCAAAGTACAAAAACTAGACCGTGCTAACACAGACATGCTAAAACAGGCAAAGAAAAAGCAGACTAACAGACCCAGGCCTTGGTACTGCTTTAACTGTGGGGAGGATGGGCACATTGCCCCAGTTTGCACAGACAGGGCAAACTCTGCTTTAGTAGCTGAAAAGAAAAAACAGTTAGAGGAGAAGCAGCACATTTGGGACGCACAAAACAGTCTCAACTTACCTTTAAACGACTAGCAGTTCCTGTTGGGGGACAAACAGGGACTGAAGAGAGTCAACAACGTCCCTCAGACGTAAACCGTAAAAACAAGGCTGAAGTATGTGCTAATCTAGAACATTCAAGTAAGAACCACCCTTTTAAACTCCCTAAGGGGTTGGTCGGTACCAAGAGTACTGCTAAAGTCAACATAAAAGGTGAAGAAGTCAGCTGCCTACTAGATACGGGTTCCCAAGTAACAACAGTTCCTCTGTCATTTTATGAACAGCACTTTCCAGAGCAGGATATTAAGCCACTACATGATCTCTTGGAGGTGGAAGGAGCGAATGGACAGTCCGTACCCTACTTGGGTTACATAGAAATGACTGTAACTTTTCCAAAAGAGTTTATTGGAGCGTCAATGGATGTAAATACACTCGCTTTGGTTGTTCCTAACATTCGAGCCACTTCACAGTCTCTTGTGCTTATCGGCACCAATACGCTGGATGTACTGTATGACATGTACTTCGAAGCCGGATTGACATGCCATCAACCGATCCCACATGGCTATAGAGCAGTTCTTAAATGTCTTGAGCTTAGACAAAAACAGACCAACAACAGTCAACCCAGTGTAGTAACATTGCAAGGCAGAAGTTCTAAAATCATTCCAGCTGGTGAAACTGTAGTAGTTGAGGGAGTTGCTGTAGCTTATTGCTTGCAGAATGAGAAGTTTGTAGTCATTGAGCAGCCATCATTACCCTCCTTGCCAGGTGGCTTGCTGGTAACAGCTAGCTTAGTTGACATTCCCCAGCAGCGGCCCTATAAGCTACCAGTGGTCATCAGTAATGAGTCTGACCATGATATAGTCATTCCCGCTAAATGTGCGATTGCAGAGATGAGTGCTTACCAGAGCATCTTGTTACAGGAGCACAGTGTAGTAAAACAATCAGAACCCCTCCCAAAGTCACCAGAGGCTCAGTCAAACAAAAAGCACAACTTAAACTTTAATTTCGGTGAGTCCCCAATTCCATCTGAATGGAGAGAACGCATCACTCAGCAGCTCAACAACATGCCCGACGTGTTTGCACAACATGACCTGGATTTTGGCAGAACAGATAAGGTGGCACACAACATAAAACTCTCAGATGAAACTCCTTTTAAACAGCGTGCAAGACCAATACACCCACAAGACATCGAAGCTGTTCGCAAACACATTCTGGAGCTTCTTGATGCAGGAGTCATCAGAGAGTCAGAGTCACCATTCTCGTCACCGATAGTAGTGGTCAGGAAAAAGAATGGCCAAGTCCGATTGTGCATAGACTACAGGCGTCTGAATCTCCAGACCATAAAAGATGCATACTCTCTTCCAAAGCTGGAAGACACATTCTCAGTGCTCAGTGGTTCCCAGTGGTTCTCCGTCCTTGATTTAAAGTCTGGTTATTACCAAATCGAAGTTGAGGAAGCAGACAAACCAAAGACCGCATTCGTGTGTCCGCTTGGGTTCTGGGAATTTAACCGAATGCCTCAGGGAGTGACTAATGCACCGAGCACATTCCAAAGACTAATGGAAAAGTGCATGGGGGACATGCATTTAAAGGATGTTCTAGTCTTTATTGATGACTTGATTGTGTTCTCAAAGACTCTAGAAGAGCATGAAGCAAGGCTGATGAAGGTGCTCACACGCCTTAGAGAGTTTGGGTTGAAACTATCACCTGAAAAGTGTTTCTTCTTCCAGACATCAGTCCGTTATCTTGGGCATGTAGTTTCCAGGAATGGAGTCGAGACTGATCCAGAGAAGATTGCTGCTCTTAAGACTTGGCCAGTCCCAAAAAACCTGCGAGAGCTGAGATCTTTTCTTGGGTTTGCTGGGTACTACAGGAGGTTTGTTAAGGGCTACTCTAACATCGTTAAGCCCCTCCACAATCTAACCTCTGGTTACCCACCTTCTCACAGGAAATTAAAGTCAGATGAGAAAGCAGGTCAGTACCACAACCCACGGGAGGTCTTTGGGAATCGCTGGACACCCGCTTGCCAGCAGGCATTTGACCTGGTGATTGAGAGTCTTACCTCCGCCCCTGTGTTAGGTTTTGCTGATCCCCAGAAGCCCTATGTACTCCACACCGATGCAAGCACCACTGGACTCGGTGCTGTTTTGTATCAGGAACAGGAGGGTCAGTGTCGAGTCATAGGCTATGCAAGCAGAGGGTTGTCAAGGAGTGAGAGTCGCTATCCAGCACACAAATTGGAATTTTTAGCACTCAAGTGGTCAGTGACAGAAAAGTTCAGTGATTATCTTTACGGCAACTACTTCACTGTTGTTACTGACAGCAATCCGCTGACATACATACTGACCTCAGCAAAACTTGATGCGACAAGCTATAGGTGGCTGGCAGCACTGTCCACTTTCTCATTCAAACTTCTCTATCGTCCAGGAAAGCAAAATGGCGATGCAGATGGACTGTCCCGCAGGCCTCATGGGGAGCTGGCTGATGATCTTAAATCTCAAAAAGAGAGAGAGCGCATAAGACAGTTTACTCAGGGTCACCTCTCTGATCCACAAAATATAGATGCAGTAGATCAAGCTGTTGTGCAAGCAATATGTGAGAGACAGTTCATTTACAGTGTCGGTTATGATGGCCAAGATTTTACAGATGGTGTTGCCTTGGTTGAAACTCTTGCCATCTCACCTACTGCTGTGCCTGACAGTTATGGGCAAGAAGATGACCCTGGTGGGTTGCCAGTTATCCCCCACTTAACTGAGGCAGAGCTTGTGAGTAAACAAAGAGCTGATCAAAGTATAAAGCATGTCATTTCCCAGATCGAGCAGGGAGATAAACCACCCCCAACCTTGCGACATGAACTCACTGAGCTTCCACTGTTGTTGAGGGAGTTAAATCGCCTTGAACTCCGTAAAAACATCTTGTACCGGAAACGCCAAGTGGGCTCTCAGACCTTTTATCAGCTTGTGCTCCCAGCTGAACTTCGTGACATAGTTTTGACCAGCCTGCACAATCATATGGGTCATATGGGGGTTGACCGCACACTGGATCTTGTAAGGACCAGATTCTTTTGGCCAAAAATGGCTTTGGATGTTGAGAGAAAAGTCAAAACATGTGGCAGGTGCGTAAGGAGGAAGGCACTACCTGAGAGAGCTGCGCCTTTGGTCAACATTAACACCACCAGACCCCTTGAGCTCCTCTGTATGGACTTCCTCTCTCTTGAACCTGACAAAAGTGGGACCAAAGACATACTTGTGATTACAGATCACTTTACCAAGTTTGCGGTTGCCATATCAACACCTAACCAAAAGGCCCGCACAGTGGCAAAGTGTCTGTGGGAGAACTTTATGGTGCACTATGGAATGCCAGAGAAGTTACATAGTGATCAGGGACCCGATTTTGAGTCCCGCACGATAAAAGAACTCTGTCGAGTGGCCGGCATACATAAAGTAAGGACAACCCCATACCACCCTAGGGGCAACCCCGTTGAGCGATTTAATCGCACCCTACTAAACATGCTAGGTACTCTTGAAAGCCCAGAGAAATCTCGTTGGCGTGATTTTGTAAAACCCCTGGTCCACGCCTATAATTGCACCAGGAATGAGGTGACCGGATTCACACCATATGAACTGATGTTCGGACGTCAGCCTCGTCTGCCGGTTGATTTGGCATTTGGATTGCCAGTGCAAGGGGGTCAGCAAACATCACACGCAGAGTATGTGCAAAACCTTAAGTCACGACTTGAAGACAGCTACAAGATAGCAATTGAAAATGCTGCAAAGATAGCACACAAGAACAAAATGAGGTATGACAGGCGTGTGACTGCTTCGGACTTGGAAGCTGGAGACCGAGTATTGGTCAGAAACGTTCGCATTCGAGGAAAACATAAGATTTCAGACAAGTGGGAGTCAATTGTCCACGTGGTGGTGAGGAGAGCAGGTACCCTGCCTGTCTATACAGTCAAACCGGAAAATCAGGATGGTCCTTTGAGAACACTGCATAGGGACTTACTCCTTCCATGTGGTTACTTGCCTACAGAGGTCAACAAGGCGGCTGACCAGCAGGCCACAAGGAGCAGGCCAGCAACCCGTGCAAATCCTACTGTGGATGAAAATCATTTCTCAGACGATGAAGATGAAGTCCTTCCTGTTTACTATTTCAGAGAACCCCCAAATGCTCAGTTTCCCACAGTCCATGACAGTCTAGTGCCGCTTGATCCAACTATGTCTACTGTGCAGGATAAACAGCATACTGAACCTCCAAGAAATTGTCCTGTTGAGAGTCCTGTAAATGCTCAAAATGTTGATTGCACTCCTGAAATTAACAAGCCACCTGATATGTCCAATGGTGCCTCAGACAGTCCCCTCACACTTAATGATCCTAACTGTCACCACTACGACACCGAGGACTTACTTACCGAAAGAGTCATGCTTGATGAACAAGTTGATGAAATCTTACCTGCTAGTAAAAACCCTGTGGAGGAACAAAACTTACCTGATGATGATATCCAAATTGAGCAGCTTCCAGTGTTCTCTGACATGTTAGAGAGTGAAAAGGAGATGAGTCGCAATGGAAGTAAAGAACCAGAAGAGGAAATAAAGGATACAACAGTAAGGAGATCAGAGAGAAACCGTCAGCCGTCAAAGAGACTTGACTATACTGAACTTGGAAACCCCTTTGTCACAGTTGTTAAATCATTCTTTCAGGGGTTAACCACAGCTGTGGCTGGCATTTTAAGTGAGGGTGAAAACTCATATCCTTCTGACCTGTACCCTGAGATACAAACAGTTCAACCATTGCCATGTACAGGGACGTACATGCGTTCAAAGGGGGAGAGTGTAGCCAGGTTTAATAATGAGAAACCCTATTTAGCTGTCTAACCCAGTCACGGAAGGGTTAACTTTAATTTTGTATTTTTGATGGACTTGTAAGTGAGCCAATGGGTGAATTCTATGAGGTACTGAGCTGACCAATCAGCTGCCAGCTAGGCTCCGTAACAGTTACGCCTCTAGCTTTGCGTCACTGCACGTTCTTTTGGCGCTTGCACTTGAGCATAGGAGGCTGCGTTATCTGCTTGGTAAGATGGACAAAACAATATGAAGTGAATTAAACAAGTTCTGTAATCATTATGGATTATACTGACTATACTTTATTGTAATGTAGAGTGTAAACGAAAGCTGTGCCTGAATCCACTGTTGTCACGGAGCTAAAGGCAGTGAATTCCATTAACATGGTGAGTTGTTTATCTAGGCATCTGAGTTCGCTAATATTCATGCTAACAGGCCAGGCTTTTGCTGCCCATTTTTGTATTTAACCTAGTCTGCTGAGTTTGAGTTCGCTAGCATCTATGTTAATCTGTGTTTATGGGTGAATCAATACAAAGATGCTCCTTGTGTAAAGGTAAAGGTGTAAAGCCTGCTGTGTGCATATGTTAATAAGGTAATTAGCCACAATAGGCTAGCGACATACTGGTTAATGTCTTTGAAACCAAGTTATTTAGTTTGTGGGTTATAAAAAAAAAAAGAAATGTTAACTTTTCATACTGTTGCTGAATAGTTAGGTTGTTAAATAATGATGTTAAAAATTGTGGATTTAATTGTGGTCACTGAAGCTTGAAGAGGTGTAATTTTTAGTGCATTCTTTCCACTGTTACCGGTGCAGAGGGGGATAAATAAGCACACTAACGTCTTAATGCCTCTAATTTTAAAGTGATACAATTTGATTGTTTACATGCAATCCATGCAGTTTTATTTTTCATACTGTTAATGTTAATGTAAGGTTTTATAAAACTTGAATTTGAAATGTATCTTTATGAAGGATGCAATTTATGTAAATTTACTTTTGATACTAGAGAGAGATTCATATAGTTTTGATACCTGAGAAGAAACATAAGAGCTGTTGTACAACGAGAGAAAGATTTTTATATTGCATTATAGGTGTACTGAAATATTATCTCATTTTATTTTGTAAAAGCCTGTAGCAGTCCATTTATTCACTGAATGGTAATTGAAATAAATGATTTGGCCTTATTTATAGGTCAGGTTTTGGTAAAGAGTTGGAAACATCGTGCAGAGATCCTTTCCATGGAGTGATACAGATCCACACGTTTCAGACGTTCTCCCAGAGTTTCATAGATTCCCAGTCCGGGTGGCTGGGTGGCGAGCCAACCGTGTTTGTGACTCTGACTTCAGACGGATTGCCCGGATCATCCTCTCCATCTTTGTCGTGGTAGGACAAACACTAACTCAAACTGAAAAAAGGGTCCCAACGGTGAAACTGAACTCTTGTCAATCAAGGCAAGTCTAAACAAGGACGAACTGAGCTCAAAGAATCTGAAAAGATAGGGTTTTGTTTTGTTTTGTTTACGTGCGCACTTTATTATTTTAGTTTGTTATTTTTCATAAATGTGTTTTTTGTATGTATGTTGCACCCTGTGAATTTAATACAGGTTGTCTAAACTGTCATTCTGGTGTGGTATTTTTTTATTGATATTCAATTCTCAGGCTCTTAACGATTTAGCGTTTTCTGATTCTGGTCCAAATCGTATTCTACAACTACTTTAGACTATTAAACCATGTACATTATTACTACCTCGTAATAAGGGTTACAATAACACGAGAATGAACCTCATTGGTTCTTGAGGAAGCTCAAACGTGATGCGTAACACGAGAATGAACCTCATTGGTTCTTGCAGAAGCTCCAACGTGATGCATAACACGAGAATGAACCTCATTGGTTCTTGCTGAAGCTCAAACGTGAAGCTTAACACGAGAATGAACCTCATTGGTTCTTGAGGAAGATCAAATGTGATGCGTAACACGATAATGAACCTCATTGGTTCTTGCTGAAGCTTCCGTTTACCACAACTGATGTGAGTTGAATGTTTATATGTGAATAAAAGCCTAAATGTAATCTGTTCATCATATAGAGCGATCGAGTCTCTTCAGAACATTTGGACTAAACTGCTCAACTCATGTGGATTAGTTTTATGATCTCTTTTGAATTTTTTTGAAGCGTCAAAGTGCTAATTTCGTAGTTGTGAATTGAGGGACAGAAAGCTCTCAGATTTCATCAAAAAGATCTTCATTTGTGTTTCGAAGATGAATGAAAGTCTTACGAGTTTGGAACAACATGAGGGTGAGGAATTAATGACAGAATTTTCATTTTTGGGTGAACTAAGCCTTTAAGAGAAAAATATAATTTATTATAAGTCAATGTAAAGTCTGAAATACTGCACTGATACTTGGATACGTAAGAGACGAAAGGGAAAAGCTACATTTGGATCTAGCATCTTCATGCTTCATGAAATGAGAAGAGCAAAGCTGGAGAGAGTGAGACGGAGATGAGTGAGAGGATAAGGAAAGGAGAGCTGTAGATAAAAGGCAGGAGTAGAGAGTTGGAATGTGGGGCGGAAATAGAAAGTGGAGCAGAAAGCAGATCAGAGTCAAACTGAGGGAAATCTTTAGAGCGGTGGAAACCCTAAAGCAATTACGAGACCCAGGACATGGAGACATGCTGAATGAGACACAGCTGCTCAGCCAATCAGATGGCTTTACAAGGACAATAGCTCGGTTGTCATATCACAGCGAAGCAGATAGAGATTAGTTGCTCCGGCTCCAGAAAATGAGGCAAAAGCAGAGCGACAGGGAGAAAGAGAGGCATCTTTTTCTTTTTTTTTTAAAGGGGGATTTACACTTGGTACAGACTTCAATGAAGGCAGAGAGCCTGGTCCAACAGAGAGCAGTTCACAGATATAGTGCCATCGACTCTTTCCCAGACCTCATCCGAGTCTTTCTCTCGCTAATATCCTTTTCCAGCATCATAAAAAAATCGTCTCGCAAAGCTTCTTTTTCTGTCAGTCACAGAAGTGAAACAACATTCTTCCAGTTTGGGGTGAACTTTGATTCAAATTTCAGTTTCATTCAATTCAAAATGTTGTGAACAATTAAAGGAAAATGCAATGCCATATATAAGAAAGAAAGAAAATAATTAATAATAAATCAAATGTAATAAACATGCATTTTGCAGTCCACTTTAGCAGTGGAAAAAAAGTGAAAGATACATTTCTGTCATTTATTAGTTATAAAGGCCTTTATTAACCCCCGGAGCTGTATGGATTACTTTTATAATGGATGAATGCACTTTTTTGGGATTCAAATTTTGGATATTTTTAATATAACTCTGATTGTATTCGTCTGAAAGAAGAAAGTCATATACACCTAGTATGTAGACTGGGTAAACGGCGATTTGATTTCGCCCTGCAGCTCAGGCTGGAAACCTGTACATTCATATAGCCTGCGTCTGTTACACATTTGCGTGAACCAATCACAGACTGGCTTATCCACCTGGCGCACAATGACAGACAGAAGGGATGGCTCGATGCCCGTTGATCACGCCTCTTGTGGTCTGATTGGTTGAAGGACTGTCCAATTGCGTACAGAGTCATTTTTAATCATACCTCTTGTGCAGGAAATAGCAGACTCCCCAGACTAATGTTCAATCTTAAAATATTGAGCTTGGTCTGGTGATAGCCAGACAACCTAGGATTGCTTGAGGGTGAGTAAATCATGGGGTCATTTTCATTTTTGGGTGAACTATCCCTTTAATGAAGCACATACAAAATACCTGAACCGGAAGTGATGCGAGAATACATACGTTTGTTGTGCATAACCTTCATTGCTTTTGAAGTCAATTATGGATCCATAAACATCATGGGCGTCGGAAGCCAAAAAAATGTGGGTGGGTCCTCAGAATTTTTTTACTGGAGTAGATGCCAATTACATTAAGTACAAATATACCGCTTTGCTTGCTAAACGTATAGTTCGGAAAGACAAAATTACGGAAATCGCCATATCATTGAGAGCGGCAGTAGTGTAGGGGTAAGGTAAGATGCACGGCATCTAGTTTTGACACAAATCGACCCGCGGTTCGAGTCCGCCTTTCGCCGAGCTCAATCTTCTCCCTTTTCCCATCACATATCAGATCGGAAAGTTATTTATTTTCAATAAAAATGAAGAAAATATTGGAAAAGTGGAAATAAAGCGTCTAACATGTGTTTAATAATAAGTGTTTATCGATTAGGAGTAGGTAAACAGACATGTGCTGAATGTTAAAGTGAGTGGGTCCAATATCATTGATTGTAAAAAGTGGGTGGGTCTTGTCCCACATACAATGGTTCCGACTCCCATGATAAACATATATACAAAAGCATATAACCGGAAAAAAGTGAATATATTATATAAATGTATAAAATCCAGTTATACAATTCCAACCCACAGGTTTTATGGCATCACCACATAAACTCTTATGAACTGCTTTTTTTCTTTCTTTTCTTTAATGAACTGTTCAAATAGACTCATGAGCTCAAGAGGTAAGGGTTTCAATCAGTCTGGAGAATAGACTGAACCGAGAATTACAATACAGCGCTTGATACAAAAGTATCATATAAAAGTGTTTCAAAACACCCACATAATTAGCAGCTGTTTGAAATGCAAGCTAGTAAACAGTGTGTGTTTATTCATGGCTGAGACAAGACTATATCATAACAGATGGTGTGACTTGACAAGTTTTGACAGAGCTAGCCAACATGCATATTATGCACACTCGTGTTCACTGTCAATGACCACTTCAGCAGACATCAGAAACGGTTTAATGACCAACTGCTGCAAAGTCTCAAAGTCAACAAAGGCTCAAACGCTCCAACAAACGACTGTGCGCGGATGAATATAGTATCCTACAGCCCATAAAACATCCACAACTAGGCTTAAGAGATAACATATGTTTAGATGGAAAGGACCTCAAGCTGACTAGTTGAAGACGTTCCTGTAGCTTTACCCATTAATAGACACGGTACTTCATTGAAAATAAATTCCAGCACAGCGCTACAACAACCCATAATGAGATGAGCTTCACAATAGATAATCCTTTACAATCAACTCTGTTAGAGAGCTACATATGATCATTTATCTGTTCAATAAAACACATTACTCACCTGTTGAGTAATAAAAACACCATCATCTCTGCATCGCTTTCACAACATTTCAAATCCCTCAGTTCTCGTCATCTCAGAAAAGCCAAGCCAATGTTGATTCTGGTTTTATTACAAGCTCTGTCACGTTCTCTTTTCTCCAGCAGACTCTCCTCTGTTCGGCGTTTGTTTAAAACGGGTGATTCTCCGTAGGTTGGAGATTTAGTTGCTCCATGCCAACCTTTCTTGCTCATTGTAACAACTAACACTCTCACACCAGACACACGTCAAAATAGGCAGAGCAACGTTTCTCTATTTACAGATATGATGAGACACACACAGGCGAGTGATGTATGTACGAGCAAGAACCATCCCAGCAGGTCTAATATAAACACTTATACCATGGTCTGTCTGAATACTATACTCGGCTCTGATTGGCTGGAAGGTGTGCAATAGAGGGTAAGCATTGACGTCACTTTTATGTGCTCATGTAGAATATAAGGTGGTAAATATTTAATTGAATAGTTGTTAATACAATATTGTAATACAGTTCTTTGTTCAGGGCAGAAGGAGGCGGGAACCGGCGAACGTTCAAAAGACTTAAAAAAGTAAAAACGGCAGCCCCTCACGTCGCGCATACACATAATAAAACGTAAACAAAACATAACATAAAGTCCAGGCCTGGTCCTCTCTCGTCCTTCACGGTCGCCGCTCCTCCTTTTATGCTTCCGAGCTCCTCCGTGAGAGGATTTGAGGCGCTCACACCACTCTCTCACGGCTCTCGCCCGCCCTGCTTGTCACAAATATATAACAAAACAATATACACTCACCTAAAGGATTATTAGGAACACCTGTTCAATTTCTCATCAATGCAATTATCTAATCAACCAATCACATGGCAGTTGCTTCAATGCATTTAGGGGTGTGGTCCTGGTCAAGACAATCTCCTGAAATCCAAACTGAATGTCAGAATGGGAAAGAAATGTGATTTAAGCAATTTTGAGCATGGCGTGGTTGTTGGTGCCTGACGGGCCGGTCTGAGTATTTCACAATCTGCTCAGTTACTGGGATTTTCACGCACAACCATTTCTAGGGTTTACAAAGAATGGTGTGAAAAGGGAAACACATCCAGTATGCGGCAGTCCTGTGGGCGAAAATGCCTTGTTGATGCTAGAGGTCAGAGGAGAATGAGCCGACTGATTCAAGCTGATAGAAGAGCAACTTTGACTGAAATAACCACTCGTTACAACCGAGGTATGCAGCAAAGCATTTGTGAAGCCACAACACGCACAACCTTGAGGCGGATGGGCTACAACAGCAGAAGACCCCACCGGGTACCACTCATTTCAACTACAAATAGGAAAAAGAGGCTACAATTTGCACAAGCTCACCAAAATTGGAAAGTTGAAGACTTGAAAAATGTTGCCTGGTCTGATGAGTCTCGATTTCTGTTGAGACATTCAGATGGTAGAGTCAGAATTTGGCGTAAACAGAATGAGAACATGGATCCATCATGCCTTGTTACCACTGTGCAGGCTGGTGGTGGTGGTGTAATGGTGTGGGGGGTGTTTTCTTGGCACACTTTAGGCCCCTTAGTGCCAATTGGGCATCGTTTAAATGCCACAGCCTACCTGAGCATTGTTTCGGACCATGTCCATCCCTTTATGACCACCATGTCCCCATCCTCTGATGGCTACTTCCAGCAGGATAATGCACCATGTCACAAAGCTCGAATCATTTCAAATTGGTTTCTTGAACATGACAATGAGTTCACTGTAATAAAATGGCCCCCACAGTCACCAGATCTCAACCCAATAGAGCATCTTTGGGATGTGGTGGAATGGGAGCTTCGTGCCCTGGATGTGCATCCCACAAATCTCCATCAACTGCAAGATGCTATCCTATCAATATGGGCCAACATTTCTAAAGAATGCTTTCAGCACCTTGTTGAATCAATGGCACGTAGAATTAAGGCAGTTCTGAAGGCGAAAGAGGGTCATACACAGTATAAGTATGGTGTTCCTAATAATCCTTTAGGTGAGTGTATAGGGTATGATTTTACCCCAAAATTCAACATATTAACACAAAATGATCCACCTTTCGCTGCCTGGAGTCCAGCAGTTTCTGTGAATTGCAGCGATCCATTTGCTTCTCTTTTCTGTAGCTTTCGGCAGTCTGTAAAAATATACCTCAGATTTCTTGTCAAATCTATTTGTGCAGTCAATCTCAAAGCTCTAGGTTTAGATGTGTTTTGTGTAAACCAATGTTGCCGCTCAGTCTTTTTGCCACTCAGTGGGCGTAACCGCAGTCACTCCGGCCGTCACGTGCATACCCTCTATAAAACGTTTTAATGCACAGGTAGTTCCAAGTCAGTTTAATCACTTTTTTATATTAATGTGCTGTTTTCACTGAAGTGCACACACATATGTCACTCACACACAGAGAACGGAGATTGCGCCGCGCACACACTGAAACGAAAACAGAAACTTATCAATCCTGCCCTGCGCTCTTTTGTCCACTGTAGTGGACATTATATTTTAGTGAATTTCTCTGACATCGTACACGTCATAGTTTTAAGTCTCTTCAGTTTTAACTACCAAATGTTTGGAGGTTTCACCAGGACAACAACTTCTTGGTCTTTAAAAACGGCTGACATTAATGTTTAGCACTCTTATGGAAAATGATAATATTTTGTAATTATAATTTAAATTTGATTAATTTTCAAATAGTTTGTTATAAATCAACATTGATGAAAATGTTATGAGTTTATAGTCAAAATATGACTTTCTGTTACAGATTAGGCCATTGATTTCATACATGTCCACTGCAGTGGACGCCAGGACTTAAATCATGTTTATCAGGCATTTTGGAGTGAATAGGGAAAGAAATTAGATATCAATATTCCTATGAAACATTAGATATTATTATGAAAATGTTGCCAATTATTACACTTCTTTTTTCATTACGTGTTGCACCAAGAACACATTAATATGCAAATTAGATGCGGTGTATAGATGCAAAATCCAAGTATGGCCAGTTTACCCACATATTGCATAACGTAAAATGGTATATCAATGCATTTCGTTATATCTTTCATAACATAGTTCAGAATCATCTTTAAACAAAGTTTGTCTAAAAAAAATCCTGAAACCTAAAAATTGATTTGGCGAATTAAAAATAAATCCCATTGTTTTTGCCTATACATGCAATGTCATATCATTTTATTTGACAACTACAGAGGACATATCATAACATATAAATAAATACATTATAATTTTTCAAAAATGTTTTTTTTTTTTTTTTCTCCCATTTTTTTTCTTATGCTCTAACAATGTAATGACATGAAAAAATATTACATTCAAAAAACGTTTTTTTCTGGGTCCCAGGAGGATATATTTCTTAGCAACGAGGGGGTTACTCTCTTTCGATCATAACTGAAATGTTATCCTTCCAGTCTAATATTGCGCTGCAAACATCAATAGCTTTGTCAATAAGTTGTCAATGCCAGCAAATGACCATGTTATAAGCGAAATAATCTACGGCTAGCTGTGCATTAAACAATTTTAGCCTCCATGTCATGCATGAAAATCATTTAATGCACAGCTAGCCATGGATTATCCCTTACTTATAATAGGCTTGAAATGGGGGTTATGATGTATTGACTTATTTGAATTTTGTCGATTTTGAATGAAAAAAGGAACATAGTGTACCATTAAATGCTTTTTTTTAATTATTTTTTTATTAGACCCTTTAATAGAGCAATCTCAACTGGTTTTTGCTTCAGACCCAAAACTTTACACCGTGTGATCCTTCAATTCACATTTATTTAGCGCTTTTCACAATACATATATCGTTTCAAAGCAGCTTTACAGACAAATGCATGTTTTATTACAATTTCAAATCATTTGTTAGAGTTGACTGTGTCAAAGTAATGTTCATATCTCAAAAATATCTCACATGGGACAGGGCGACTGCACTGTATTAAGGAGAGGATGACCGGGGTCATGTATTGCAAGATTTTGGGGAATAACCTCCTTCCCTCAGTTAGAGCATTGAAGATGGGTCGAGGCTGGGTCTTCCAACATCACAATGACCCGAAGCACACAGCCAGGATAACCAAGGAGTGGCTCTGTTAGAAGCATATCAAGGTTCTGGCGTGGCCTAGCCAGTCTCCAGACCTAAACCCAATAGAGAATCTTTGGAGGGAGCTCAAACTCCGTGTTTCTCAGCAACAGGTCAGAAACCTGACTGATCTAGAGAAGATCTGTGTGGAGGAGTGGGCCAAAATCCCTCCTGCAGTGTGTGCAAACCTGCTGAAAAACTACAGGAAACGTTTGACCTCTGTAATTGCAAACAAAGGCTACTGTACCAAATATTAACATTGATTTTCTCAGGTGTTCAAATACTTATTTGCAGCTGTATCATACAAATAAATAGTTAAAAAATCATACATTGTGATTTCTGGATTTGTTTTTTAGATTATGTCTCTCACAGTGGACATGCACCTACGATGACAATTTCAGACCCCTCCATGATTTCTAAGTGGGAGAACTTGCAAAATAGCAGGGTGTTCAAATACTTAATTTCCTCACTGTAATACAAAAAAGAAATTATGAAATGGTCCGTCTACGACTCTATCATGACACATCTCCAACCCACCAGTTGAAAAACACTGCTATAATAAGCGGTTCGGCACATTGTCTTTCTTTATAGCATACAAGTCTGAGTCATTACTCAACTGCTACAAAAGTTTAACTGTATTGTGTTCACAGACAATAGCCTGAGTCACTGAATAGGTGATTAAAATAATCATGACATGGGTCGATGACGTGAGAGGAATTAATTGGATCTGATTTTTGAGAAGGTCACAGAATTCGTGGTGCCACTTGTAATATTGACAAGGCCTTGCGCTCGAGTCAACTGTCGCCGCATCATAGCACATGGCTTTCTTGTAAGAAGCAATAGGCACATCTTAGACTGATGGAGGCTGATCAGAGAGGTCAGACTTTTATCTTCAATCATCCAATCCCTGTTGTCATCTCCGGAGAAGTGCGTGTGTTTGAGTGTGGGCGGGAATGTTTTGCATAAACATGTATGAGAGCGCTCAGGGTCCCTCTCGACTGCTTCTGTCATCAGTGTCACTGCTGATGGGTTTGTGTAGTTATCCATCTTGTTTTGAATAATACAACATGACACCAGGAGCCTGATTCGCTTGCACTCAAACGCCACAGATACCGAGACACTGAGGGCCAGATTTACTAACAGCTTACGCCAATGCAAACCATCTTTCGGCGTAAAAAACTCCTGTCAGGATTTACTAAAGACATGCAGTGAAACATTAGTGCTGGAAAGCAATGGACAGGGTTATTTTTGCAGCTGAACTTATTGCATATGTATTTATAGGAGTTTCTCTTTCAGAGAATAGGAGTTTCTCTTTTTTGGGGGGTGGGGTATTTAAATAAATCATGCGTGGTGATTTACTAAGGTTTGCGCTCGTAAATTTATGGGTGTTTGTGCCATTATTTACCGCCCCAAAAAATAATGTCTTATCCAGATGCTAATTTGCGCTGCTCTTGTTAGATTGTGTTGGTCATTATGGAAATGATCCGTCTGTGTGTTTTAATGTGTGTGTCATGAGTAGATCACACGCTGAACTTTACACTCCCATTGGTGCGTTTATGGGATTGCGCTCTCACGCTAATTTTCAATTTTTAGTAAATCTAATTTAGCTAGTCCTAGTGTATTTAAGCCCTCATGTTTGCCATGTGTCTTTGTCTAGTATTGATGTTGTAACCCGTTGTTGGTGAGTCCATGTTAGGTCCAAGTGTCTAATAATAATAATAATAATAATAATAATAATAATAATAATAATAATAATAATAATAATTATAATAATAATAATAATAATAATAATAATAATAATACCTTTTATTTAAAGGCGCCTTTCAAGGCACTCAAGGACACCATACAATATAAAACAAGGTATAAAATAAAAAGATGTTTTGGTTCATGTTATCAAGTCCAAGTCCAAGGTCAAGTCAAGTCAAGTCAATCCAAGGTCAAGTCAAGTCAGTCCAAGGTGACGTCAAGTCAAGTCAGTCCAAGTCAAGTCAAGTCAAGTCAAGTCAAGTCAAGTCAAGTCAAGTCAAGTCAAGTCAAGTCAAGTCAGTCCAAGGTCAAGTCAATTCAGTCCAAGGTCAAGTCAAGTCAATCCAAGGTCAAGTCAAGTCAAGTCAGTCCAAGGTCAAGTCAAGCCAAGCCAAGCCACTTTGTTTGTTGTTTGGGTTCAAATAAACTGCACTTGGGTTCTGCAATCTGTTACAGTTTAGAGATTAGTCGCTTTTTTGCTGTGATTCTCAGATTTTTCTTTTGAAGATGCATGGAATTTGGAATTTGGCTTTATACAATACAGATTGTTTCAAATCAGCTTCATAGTAATAAACAAGAAAAAATAGTGTCATTATTTTGTATGCTGCAACATAAATTTATTTAATATATCAATATATTTCTATAGAGAAAATCAATGTGATTTTTCAATTCAGGATCACAACGGTGACACAAGGGCCCTTCACAAAGAAAAATGTGAGTTGAATGTCAGTGGAATGAAAAAAACCACAACACTGTAAAAAATTATACGATCAATAAGTTATGACAACATATGTTTTTACATTGAATCAATTTTCACCTTTTTTTTAATAAGTTATACAAGATACAACTTTTTTTAAGTCAGTTTAACGTAATTTAAGTTTAAATGAATTAAACATTCAAGTTGATTGTACTTAAAAATTTCAGGCTGTAACTTTTTTACAGTGAAGGTCTAGAGATCAACTTGGTTGAACTTTAGCACTGTGTTTTTAGAATGCGCAATGGTGCAAAAGACGTGAGAACAACGGTTAAAGACAGTCGTGTTGTGCAAAATCAATGGAAAAGCAGTGCAGAATGGGAAAATGCATTCGGTGTGAATGGCCCCTAAGCAAACACATCAACCAGCCAAAACACCCTCGCAACCGCATAGCAACACACTAAAAATGGGACAATCTTAGTGATTAATTTTGTCTTGGAAGCACTCATTGAAGCAGCTAGCAATGCATGAAACACTGCATCACGGCAGATCGATCAAAACCTGTGCACCCTGACTCACGGAAAATTGCATAAAGACAGCCAATAAGAATGGAACATTCCTTTTGGGAAAGCTTTTGAGTGCAATATGCATCAGACCATTAGTGAATGGTTCATGGGCATGCCATTT
The DNA here is from genome assembly GCA_023566225.1 of Romanogobio albipinnatus. NCBI lineage: Eukaryota > Metazoa > Chordata > Actinopteri > Cypriniformes > Gobionidae > Romanogobio > Romanogobio albipinnatus. The sequence continues at coordinate 10,750,144 of CM042239.1, read as the reverse complement.
AGAGCTGAGACTACAGAACATGTACCAGGATATGCTTCAGAGCTGCTCGAGGCACGTACACACACACACACACACACACACACACACACACACACACACACACACACACACACACACACACACACACACACACACACACACACACACACACACACACACACACACACACTCAGTTTTGCTATCTTTGTGGGGACTCTTCATAGACATAATGGAAAAACTTCATTTTGTATGATTTATAAGCTGTTTTCCTCATGGGGACCAAAAAAATTGTCCCCACAAGGTCAAAAATGACTGGTCCCCATAACGTAAGGAATACCAGGCACACACACACACACACACACACACACACGTGGACACTGCATAGACTTGTAAACCAAGCCCTACCCCTGAACCTACCAATCACAGAAACATGCAAAACAATAGATAGATGTTTTGGGCAATATATAAGCATTTTTACCTAGTGAGGACCAGTAAAATTTCCTCACTATAGTCGGTTGTCATAATATTTCACTGTATGAGTGAGGATATTTGTCCCTCACAATTTTAGCCAAACCTGTACACACACACTCACACACACTTGTCAACTAGTGGATGTGCCTTTATGTGCAGATTTGATGATATGAATATTCATATAACTCTGTGATTCCAGAGATGTAAATAAGTCGACAGACTTGAAATTGCAAGCATCTGGCCACTGGGGAGCATGTGCGTGTTGTGTAGAGGAGAAAGGGAAGCCTTGATAGTGAAAAATGATTCTCATTATTTTCCACTAACGATAAAACTCAGGGGTAAGTCCCCCCTCCACCCCCCCCCTTCTCCGAGAACTAATAAAAAGGATCAGATATGTTCGTGTACAGTGATGCATGCAAGGTAATATGATTTGTTTTGATGATTTTTCTGGCTACTCTACATGAAAACAGTAGCAATTGTGTGCAGGCTCCGAGTGATATATCTTGTTTGTTTTGTTTGAGTGTAAGTGTGTGTTCTGAAGTGATTTATGTAGCCTTAGTAGAGGATAGTGTTCAACTGACCTTTACATAGACTCCCTTTCTCTCTGTCTCGGTTTCTCCTGAGGTGATTCATGTATGTGTATCACACTCCGTTTTTTCTGCACACGTACAAAAAAGACAGATGACAGCGGCTTACAAGGCACTTTCTTTTCAGATTAATCAATATCAACTCTGAAATATTCAATATTCCCGATCCCCTCCCCTGCCTCCACGCGAACGTGCACGTCTGTTTTGCTATCATGGTCATGACTGTGTAGCTAATGACATATTCTTTCACCTGCCCCCTAAAACAACCCTCACGGAAACTGCTCTGCGAGTTCACAGGCAGCCGTTAGCTGGTTCCCACAATGTAGGTGACTTCAGGTTTTACTAACCTTGGGATATTTTTGGTGATATTTTATTCTCACAATGCCAAAGCCACTTCTCAAGGTCACCCTACTGGCATTATAGCAGCAGATAACTTCATAAGTTGTGATTCTGACATCTGCCACCCCCACAGCCCAGTTCACTCCCTCACACACACACACACACACACACACACACACACACACACACACACACACACACACGCACACACCTTCATAAATCTTCATCAGTTCAACTAGCTTCGTCATGAGGTTAAACTACCAGGACATAGAAAGCGTAGCAGATCCATGGCAGAACAACACAGAGTATGTCTGCTGTTTTAAAGATAATAGGATAAATCAAGCCCTACACTCTAAAAAATTTCGGGTTTTTTCAATCCATGTTTG